>JAPFUF010001140.1:0-16063 GCA_030780645.1 Aschersonia sp. MBC 508 | reverse complement strand
GTGTTTTTAGGGAAGCAGCACTTTTCCGTATATCCGTGTTCAAATCCAATTTTTCTCCTTCTCCTGACGAACGAGTAACAGCATGCTGCGGAAGCTGACCGCTGGGCGGCATATGCTGTGATGTCATGAATGGAAGTCGACCTGCCGCCGCACTCATGCAGCCAGCCTGCAGAGGACCGGGGAGATTGGAAATCGGGGGATCCGCCATGCACTGACCGCACTCGCCCCAAGTCGGCAGGTGCCAATGACCAACAGGCGCGGGCATCCGAGGAGTTGGCGACGAGGCAAATGCTGGGGAAAAAGGCAGACAATTTCCGCAGTCGGGAAGCCGGTGAAAGGGGCCAGCGGGCCATCATCAGGCCAAAACGTCGCAGGAATCGACGCCACGTGTGCATGCATCAGCCACGCGCAAACGGGGAAATAATGTGTGCCCCAATTCGAACATTATTCTTGTCGCTTGATGCGATATTGCTGCCCGGCTCTTCTAAGCCAATGTCTATCAGGCAGGAGCCCTCCCCTCTGTACCAAAAATGGCCCGTGTTCGAGCCGCCAGCTGGTCACTGACCGTGTCCTACCCCCCCAGAGATGGAAACAAAATGCAAGTGCCAATGATCGCCAAATATTCAACAAATGCTCGATTATGCCCGGAAATGAAAGCCGTCCGTCTGGCTGCAGAAACGGCTGAATCAACACAGCTCCGCTGCTATCCGACATTGCAGCCATCAGCGCTCCTCTCGAGGCATGTGCGTCCGGCTGCCTGACCGCGTCAGCATGGGGCTTCCCGGACGGCTTGTTGATTTTCCAAGGCTCCTTCCGTCGAATGGATCCACGTTCAGCCGGCGCGAATCAGCGGTTCGGGGTGTTTGTAGTGGGGTGATTGTCTGTTCGATGGCCGGCTTCTCGAAACTAACAATTCGTACTGGACTTGGACGGTGCAGTTTCCTCTCGGGAACACTGTAAATGTACGTGGCCAGAAGCACAAGCGAGGTGCCGAGCAGAAACTGGGGAAATCTCAGGTCAGTCTTTTCTTGCAAACCGTGAATCAGGGTCGGCCTCGCTTACTGTCGCGTTCACTGTGAAATCAAAAATCCACACGCTGACGACAAAGCTGATGACGATGCTGATGCTGGTGGCAAAGTTCTTGACAATGTTATCGGCATCGCGAATGACAAGACTGGCCAGCAGGCCGCCGGCAACCTGCAGTAGGATAGTGGCCCAGACGACTGCATTGTAGCCCTCGAAAAATCCGTGCTCCCGGATACCTTCGCCATCCTGGTACACGCAGCCACCCATGAAAGCAGCGATGAGGGAGTAGAAGCTCAACTGGACGTTGCGCATCCAGACGCTTGCGTTTGTGGAGCTCTCTTTGAGCAGCTTTTCGAAATAAACGCCGGCAAGGCCCGATACGACGGCCGAGATCAGCACGGCCGTAACGCCGACTGAAAAGTTCATGATGGGGTCGGCGGGAGGTAAATCTTTGGCGATTCCTTCGTAGGTTGCGGATCGCTTGCTGAGGTGCAGGGCGGGTTCGGGGATGGCTGCTCCCGCCACGGTCTGGCCGAGCTCATGTTTCGACCGAGGGAAGAAATGATCGGGAACACCGTGCAGGAGGAACGAGTCGGACGGCTTCTCGGACGACGGCAGAGAAACGATGCACACGCCGAACGTGAGGATAACGAGGGACACCCAACCCTTGAAGCCGAGCTGCCGTCGGAGAAGCATGACGCTGAATACGGCCGTTGTGATGATCTAAGTGCGCGCGTCAGCGGGCGACCCCACGGTCTCGCGAAATGTCAAGTCGCACCTTGACTTGATACAGTACTTGAAAATGCACTGGGTCCAGGTTCCCAGCTGCAGCATACTGCAACAGGTTCTGCAACGTATAGAGCGCGGCCGGGCCGGCCAGCAACCAGCCATCGCTGGAGAAGACTCCATTATAGATCTGCTCGAACAGGACGGTTGCCGGGGTGCTTGGCGCAAGCGTCTTTGATGTCTCGTACATGGCCAACGTCAGCGAAATGGCTAGCTTGATGACCTCGTTGAGAAACACAGCCGTCGAAGTGAAGTATCTGTGGTCGCCGTCTGGAGGCATGACTCTTGAATAGTGCATCACCTGGTGTTGTTTGTGTTAGTTTGGCACGACCTGATATCTTGACAAGCGAGTTGTTTGCTCTTGTGATTCGTACGTACCAGGATCAGTGCTGAATTTTGAAAGGTCAACTTTGGGAAAAGGTCAGCTTGAGCTGCGTCAACACGCCCAAAGACTGAGGCGCAAGCCAACAGCGCGCAACGAGCACCTACAAAAATGAGTGATAAATTCCTGGCATTTCCGGATCCCTTTGCGCCCCGAGAGCTGCCGACGCCGACTGCCCCTCGGGGAGCGGCCGCCTCGAATATGACCATGTTTTGACGATTGTCAAAAGCAGTGCTGTTAATCAAACCACGATTGCGGCATGGGAGCTCTCGCACTTATCCACTCGAAATGGTTCAATTTCAAACGCGACAATTGGACCCAAGGGGTGACGGCAGCGCGCAAGGTATCGATCGAGTCAGGAAAATGACGACCTGTGGAAACCTGCGATGCGAGTGAGAGCGAATTTTTGTCTTCTTTTTTTCTTCTTCTGGCGAGAGCGACAGTCAGTCCGGAAGCTGTGTGAGCAAAGCGAGAGGTGTCTTTAGAGTGTCAGTCAAGGTTGGGGTGAGTATAAAATCATTTCGATTAAAAAAAAAAAAAAAAAAAAAAAAAAGAGCCGGTGGCAAGTCGTCGGCCGGGCTGTTCGACGTTGCACCCAGACCAAAATGTGGCTGAAGCTACTCTGCGTTTTAGGCTTGCCCACGAGAGCGAATCGTGACCCGAGCGCGTCTGCTGTCTCACCTCACTTCAATTTCTTGGCAGATGCAGCAGACGCCCTCAAAACAGTCTCACGATGGAAAACAATCCGGGGTAAACAACCGTACCATGAATCGAAGAGTCAGTTCAACACGGAAATACGTAGATGACGTCTTGCGTCCATTGCTGCCGCGTACAGTGCTTTCCAGGTCGGGCTTCGAGGCTTGGCTTGGCGGTTGAATATAGCGCAGCCGGCCCAGTTTTTAACTTTGGAAATTCAATGCCATGCAAATGTACCTGGCCCCGTTGCGTTGCGCTGCTGAGCTGTCAATGGCTCTCTCTCTCCCTTGCCTTGCGCTTTTCTTGGCAGGCAAGGCAACGGGGGGGGGGCTCGGCGCCGGATCCTCCAGACCCAAACCCAAACCCAGAACCAGCCAGGGGCAACCTCTCGTTCTTCAATGCTCGTCGGGGATTCGCCTCAGTCGCCCGCCATCGGTCGCGAGGCCCTAGACATCGTCATGCTTAGCTGCGATCCGAGGGTTTCATGGGTCCCATGACCCAACGGGCGCCCACCGGTATTTCTGTTGCGCCACAGCTGAGCAGGACTCGGCTGTTCAATTGTTCTGCCTGGTCAGCTGGCCTGCCACCCGGATCCAAGGAAAATGGGTTCGGGTAAAGAATTTCGGTTCCCGGGAACCGGGCCTCCCTCATCCGTGCGCGCTGTAGCGTACTTAGCGTACATAGCGTAGCGCCGCACCTTCAAGGTCAAATCCCGGCCGCGGGAATGTGTGTATGCATGCACATAGCTTGTGGTCCTTGGCAGCGCGGCTGTCAGGCCGGATGGAGATGAGGCGGGCAAGCAGTATAGTGCAGTATTTTTGTACCGTCATCAGTCGCAACGGGCAAACAGTCACACCTCGGCAAATCAAGGCACACCACATAAAATCTTCTGTATTTGATGCATCGTTTCCCCCGGGATATTCATACCATCGCTACGTCAGGATTCTATTCAGTCGCCTGGCTCCCCTTCTGCCTCCCCACGTCGACCCACAAGCCTCGCTCAACTGAGGGCAAAGTTGCGCTCGTCAATCACTGTGTTCCCGGATCGAAGCCCTGGTATGGTTTCCTGCCGATCAAAGTCTTCAGCAATCATGTCCCACACAGCGAATCGGTCTTTAAAAGCCAACGGCCCGTCCCGCCAGAAATCTTGGCCCGGTCTCGCCACCTTCGAACACGAATCGTTGCGTAGAACTCTCTTCATTCGGTGCCAGAGCTTGAGTTTTGGTTCGGGCGTCGAGGTGGGTGGCTTTGGCAAGTTGCTCTGGCTTCCATCCTTGCGGCGAAGGTTCCAGACACTCTTTTGCGGCAGAAACATGCTTGCGCTGATTGTCGGCACGAGCATGTCGTGCAGATCTGCGTAAACCCCTGCCTCGATCCCATCAAAGTGTTCAAGCAGCATACGATGATTGGAGCTTCTGAAAAAGCTGAGCGATCCAATCTCGAACTTTGGTGTATTGCCAGAGGTGCAAAAAGCCCGCAGCCACGCAGCAAAGGCTTCCGCCGGAGTATTGGCCGCATCCTCATTGCGCACTGCCAAGTGAGTCATCTTGGACCACTAATCCGCAATGACATCTTTACGCAAAGTGCGTGTCATGGGCGCTTTTGCTTCCTTCATGAATCTTGTTGCTTGAGCGAGTCCGCCATCAGCACTCGAGTCCAGCAGCCATGATACATCTGCCTCTGCGTGTAGTAGATCTGCGTGTTTGTCAAGGAATCTTCGAACCTGTTCCGACACTGACGATGTACCGATCGAGGCGAAGCCACCACTGTTTGAGCCATAAGCTATGTTGTGGTCTCTCATGAACCGAAACACGTCAAATTCGACGTCAAAGGCGAATTGGGTCTATGTTTGCACATTGGTATCCGTGTTCCAAGACGGTCAAGAATGGCCACTCACCCCTGGTTCAATCCTCCAAAACCAATCATACGTCTGAAGTCGATTTTCTTGGGCAAAAGGGCCGTTGCTCCAGCGTCGAATCTGACGAGGACTCTGTAGTTGGCCTCTGACCGTGATCTGAGCGTCTCGTAAAGTCTTTGTCGCCTCATCTTGTTCAGGACAGCAGTTACTCAAGCGCTTCAACTCAACTGCTCCTTGTTTGACCAGTTCGTAGACGCAAGTCGAGGACGTGGCATTCGAAGTCATCTGGCGAAACTTGTCGCTGAGCGGCTCCGTACTGAAAAAAACCCAGTCATAGTGGAATCTCCTGTTGAAAGCGTCTTCCAATTGATAGATGGAGGAGAGTAAAGGTTCTAGGTCATCTTCGTTGGCGAGCGTGACCAGCGCGGCTCTTGGAGGACGATCCGAAGGTTGCAAGGACGGGAGAGAGAGACTACTGGCATGTGAGGAGGAGAAGATGAGTAGTGCGAGCCACAGCCATTCAGCAAGCCATACAAAGATGTGTGAGAGAAGCTGGCATTGCGTCCGCTTGATCATTCTTGGGTCCAAGATGGAGCACGTGACGGTTTTTTGGGAGATGACGAGCGTCTTTTGGCCCCGTTAGAGCCAACAGTAAGGTGCCGAAGAGGTATGGAGAAGCTTTCAGATGAGGAAGGAGAAGAAGAGCACATCGATCACTGGATTCGCAAAGCTGCTGGGTTGTTTACGTCGATCTAACAGAGGAGCGTCAGTGAGGCCAGGGAAAGGGATGGTGAAGAAACAATGCAAGGCTGGAGACGGAGTCTTGCCGGGAGAAAGAAGGGCGCACAGATATATGTACTTCTGGGGGGAGGGTCTTCTTTTTTTTTTTTTTCTTGTGAAACAACTTCGGCAGCTGGCAGGCAGCTGTGAGGACATCCTGCCGCTTGTTGGTCAGCTGCGCGCAACGTCAATTTTACTTTTGAAAAAACGGGGACGGTGATTCACTGTCGTGCTGAAATTAAAGGAGTAGGAGGCGAAGCACTGCTTGAGCGAGCCACGAACGAAGGAATGACACCGAGACGGCGCCTCAGGAAGGTAGGTATTTCAGGTGGTACGTCTTGGGCCCAAGCCTGTACTTTTCCGTATCCGCGAACCCTTCCATTCATCACACACCCGAGGTATCAACGCCAACATGCTGATTGCTCCCAGATGCTACGAGAGGCTCTCCCAGCAACGCTGTCGTGGTGGATCAAGGCACACTATGGCCGACTTGATGAAATGTGACCAAGCGCCCGCCCATCTGGGTCGCTCGTGTTCGCCATAAACACGCTAAACGCCAGGAATCTGCAATGGACCAGATCGTCGGATCCATGACCAAGCTAGTACATCAAGTCCCATCTCCGCTGTGCTTTTAATATACAAACTTGGTGACGCTGTGAAGGTATATATGTGCACCAATCACGTCTCTACATCCATGCCATCGACGTCTGCCGATCCTTCCGTTAAACTCAAGTCCAGAACTCTGGCGTACTGCGAGGTCAGCCTTTGCAGTTCGCGATATTTTCCTGCAAGTGGTCAGTAGTCTGGGATAGTCATTCGGTTTGGTACAGGTGTTGAAAGACTTACCGAGGATGAGGACTACACCCCTCAGAAGTTCTTTGCGGTTCCAGCCACAGATTTCATCACCAGCGCTGTACCAACCCCGGCCGTCCTCCCCGCCCCCCTCTTTGTCTTGCAGTATCCCCCCCATCAAGCTGTTGAGAAGTTCTTCAACTTTCGGCCGGGTACCCTCAGCCCCCAAACGCTTTGCGTACATGAATAGATAGAGACGAAACTCCTGCTTTGCACCCAATTGAAGTGCTCCCGCGATGCGATTTTCGAGGTGTGCGATACTGATACTGCTTTCCAAGTCCTCTGCTCCTTTCCGCGCTATCAGAGCCTTGACGATTCTTTGCAGGTTATACGCACGTCCCTTGAGGAGAAACTCGTTTGTCGTGTGGCGTTCGAGGAAGGGAATGATCCCAGATGACACGGTCACAGTGCTCGTCTTGTCCTTCTTTTCGTTCGTCTCGGGGCCGACTGCAGTGGACTGCAAAGCCGAGATGGAAGAGTCGTTGGAGTTCCAGTACTGCGAGCCCACGGCCCACCAAGCTTCACTGAGTCTCTGCCAAGAATTCATTTCGCGTGCGTAGAAGAAGCCGTCCCCGTTTGTAAGCGTCACGACGGCATGGCCAGTTGAGTTAAGATGGGCCGAGGTCACGCCTGGGCCAGGAGTTGCAGAATGCTGATGGAGAGATGTGACAGCAATGTCAAGGATCGGGGCCAATGATGTGGGCGGATGCGGCGACGATTGTGTCTTGATGTTCCAAACGTGGACAAGACCGACCGCAGTGATGCACATCAACCAGTGCTCCCGACATTCCAGTATGATGGGCTGTGCCTCGAGTATGATTGCATTTAGTAGTCGCCGACCGGCAGGAGTCCAGACGTGTATTGAACCGTCCTCACACGCTGCAGCCCAAAACTTCTTGTTGCCGGTGATCAGTATGACAGCGCGAGGGAGGAATTCCTGCCACAGAAGCTCTCCCTTCTTGGTGACCAGGACGTGGGAAGCCTCGCGCGGATTCATGTCATTTTTCGCCTCCATGACGATGTTTTCAGGGGCTTTGGCGGCTTCCTCCAAGGTGCTGCTTTCGGATTGCAACATGCCTCGATCCATGGCTCGGATGATGTGTGCTCGGATGCGAGGCACAGCTAGCCTGACTTGCGCAACGGACATGGCAGGGTTGATGACTGCCGGTCGCAAGAATTCGGGTGTGGGAACCACCCCGTGCTGCACAGGAGTCAGAGAAGCAGGCTCAACTCCATCGACACTGTTGTGGAGGATTGGCATGGGGCCGGCAAGCGAACGTTGCGCAGCGAGAGGATCGCCGTCCTCGGCTTCCTCTGCAACGTACTTCCTCTTGTTTCCCAGCATCATGGCGGCTATGCCGCCCCTTGGCAAGCCATCAAATGGCTTGCTGAGATCCAACACAGTCTGCGGTATGTCGTTCTGCGCCGTCTTGGACGCGGTAGACCCGACCAGTTGCGTCTGCGGCAGAGATGATTGACCAGTTCCTGATGACGAAACGAGAAGAGGCGCCACCCTTTTCTTGCCATCTTTGCCGATTGTGACTCGTGACTTTAGCTCCTTGACTCTGTCCGCAAGCTTGGCATCCTTGTCCGCTTCATCTTTGTCGGCCTGTCCCGAGTCCCCATTCACTGCCACGGCCTTGTCGGATTTACCTCCATTGGATGCTGGGGTCGGCTCTCTCGGGGTGTCCGACGGCAAGTCCCCCATCAATGCTCCCATCCTCGACTCGACTGCTTTCGATTCGCCCGCTTTGCTGAGCGTCTCCAGCAGCAACCCATCCACGTCTTCCGCTATTCCCATGCCTTTCCGGGATGCTCCGTATTTTTGGAGTGCTTTGGCGTTTTCTTCTGTCTGCGCGACCCAACCCAGTTCGCCTTCATCAAATTTGACCACGACAATGGCACCGTCCAAGCTACAAGCAAAGATTGTCTGCCCGTCGGGCGTCCAGGACAAGTCGGATATTGACTTGCTGCTAAGGTCTTGGAGGATGACGACAGGGCGTGAGGTGTTGGTATTCCAGATACTCAATGTCTTGTCTTGCCCGGCAGATGCAATAACTGTGACAAGCTGGCCAGCCTCCCCGTTCGGTGTCGCCTTATCGTCCGGCTTTACCGTATGGAACAATCGTGGCGAGAACATGCACACCTCAGTGGGCGCCTCGTGCCCAATGAGGTTGATTTCGCTATCCCATCGTGTGCGCTCAATGATGGCCACAGAGCTCACTGGTCCATTCACGGCGTTTGCTGCTGCGATGTGGTTGCCATCGGGCGACCAAGAGCACCTTCGGAAATACGTAGTCAGTGGCGAGCTCTTGAAAGGTGAACTGATCGTGGTCTCGGGCATGAAGTTGTTAACCATGTCGTGCTGCGTCGCATTGGGCGCCGGGGGAGTGTAGCGGAAAATCTTGATCGTTCGATCATCGCTCGCAGTCGCAAAGAACTTGTTGGCAGGGTCAAACGTGATACCCTTGACATGACTTTGATGCGCTGGCAGAGCCTTGAGCTTTTCAAAAGTGTGACCCGACCAAACCACCACTTTAGAGTCAAGCCCGACAGATACTAGCAAGGAAGAGTCTGGAGACCAGGCCAAGTCTTGAACATCGTTGTCGTGCCCAATCAACCTCTTGTACGTTTTCCAGTTCTCTGCAGGCGGGGGCTCATTGTTTCCGAAGGATACGGTCGGCGCGTTCTTATCGAGATGGTAGACGCAAATGAGCTTGTCATCGGCTCCACTGGCGAGGTACCGTCCGTTCGGAGAGAATCGCACAGAGTGTATGGTGCCCAGATGGTGACTCATATGGCATAGCTGTCGCGGCTTGGTGTAGCTGGCGTCTTTGGCATGATAAATGGCCTCGGTCGACCAAACGCGGACATGGCCATCACCACCAGCAGTCGCGAGCCGCCTGCCGTCGGGGGAGACATGACAGCTGTACACCTCGAAATCCTTCTGCTCGCCGCTATGGCTCAGCCACGAGGGCCTGATGATGTGCATGTCAGCGGCTCTCGTCGCATGAGTCGCGCTTCGAATGTTGCCGACGATGGTGTGGCGGTGGTGCTGCAAGGTGCGTTGGTGGAAATGGCAGAAAAGAGCCTGGTCCAGATTCAATGTGGAGAGCTCCAGCCCAAGTCAACAAGTCAGCTCTTATCTGGATATGGTCTGACGCGAATCGACCAGAGCTCGGCGCGGCGCGGCGCGGCGCACTCGTCTTGCTCGGGCCACAGCCAGAGGGGGGGGAAGAGGAGTCGCGGCCGCTTTTCTGGAGTGACGTAAAATCCCAGGGCCAAGGTTTTGATACAAAATTTACTTGTGAAAAAAAAAGAAGAGAATGAAAGGTAGTAATAAAACTACAAATTCCAGGTTTCTGGGTTGGTTGGGCAATTGAATTCCATTTCTTCGCTTCGGAACAACAGGAGCCACTCAAACAGCCACCTGCCCGGCCGAGGATGCAACGTCTCTTCCCACTCTCTCTTCCTCGGAAAGAAAGAGCCACGAAGCTTTTTTTTTTTTTTTGGTTGCGACCCTTGACTCAGTCTGCCACTTTCCTCACCCAGCACTCGAGCCAGATGTCAGTATGCAGCAACGACGAGCTTCTTCCTGCGTTGTGAGTCCACTCGAATACCGGGTAGTTTGAAGCTCAAAAAAGCGAAGCAAACCTCTTCCAAATCACCAGATTGCACCACTTGATTGCAGCCTGTGCAACGCCAAAGGGTATCAACAAATCTACATCACATAGCTACACCAATATTTGAGCCGTCTCGCTGTCAAAACTCCAATTCTTCAACCTCCATGCCACAGTCAACACACGTCTTCACCGTCATGCCTTCCTCGTTTTCCACCGTCCGTCCCCATTGATGAACATGCCTCATGTCCCGAATTGAGTCTCCAAATTTGCTCGCACCCGATTTGTTGAGATTACCGGCCTGGCGGCGGAAAGCGTCTGTTCTCGTCTTTCGCTTGAGGTCCATCAGCTTCTCTTTGAACTTGGCCTCCTTTCGTGCCTTTTTTTGCGCTTCCCTTCGCTCATACTCGGCATCCAATGCCTCAGCTGAACCCCACTTCGTCTGGAGGGCGTATTCCTCAACTTGAAATCGCAGAAACAGCATCATGTCGTGCCAATGAGATTTGTGAGGGTTCGGTCGGGAGAGATGAGGCAACAGTTCTGGATCGCGGAGCTCGGCTGCGAAAAGTCAGCTTTGTTTCATACTGAGCCACGACGGGGGTTACTCACGGTCTGTGAGCAAGTAATCCTCTTTGCACTCCGTTTTCGTCAAAAGTGAATACTTTTCCGGATGCTTCTCCTTGCACTTGCTACAGACGGAGATGTGGAATACCTCGTCCCACACAAAATCTATCTCGAGGCTTTTGCACTCTCGACACTTCTTTCTCTTAGCCTCGTCCTCCAAGACGCTCAGGCCTGGCTCAAACTTCCCAGCTTTCTGCCGTTGAAGTTTACGTATAAGTTGCATTCGCTCCCACTCTTGCACCGTCATATCCTTGGGCCGCTGTTCATCTTCTGGCTGACCGGGCTTCTTTGCCCCCAGGGCAAAGTTGTGTGGGTCGTCCTCTGTAGACAGGAAACCGCCCTTTGTATCTGTCATGGAGCTCATGTTGTAGTCGACAAACTTGGTGAATTTTGGGGCGGGTCGTAAGGCCTCTTCATCGCCTTTGTTCCGCCCATCACGATTGCTCCCAGTATCGATTGAGGAACTACTCCTTGAAAGTGAACTATATGGCCTTTTCCCGTTGGCTGGTTTGCTAACATGTACATCATCCGTTGGAACGAACCCGGCGGCAGACTTTGGGACTGTGTCGAAATTACCAGCCGACTGCTGCTCGGCCTCGCGCTGCTGCCGGATTGCCTTGGCTCGAAGACGATTTTCCTCCTGTACGTGCATCAGAATACGGTCATTGCTCTTAGCTAAATAATCTCATTCATACAATGCGCCTCCGGACCTCGGGAGAAATTGGCGACGATGCCGTCGCATTTTGACGTGGAGGTGGCGTTGAGGCCCGTTCCATCGAGGCAAATGTCGCAGAATGGCAGTTCGTACCCAGACCGCGGACGAAACGGACAGACCCGAAGGCAAAGTATTGATCAAGCGAACTCGAGATATGGCTCAGCTGCGCACACCGGCCCGTGATGGTTGATCCGTCCGGTTCTGCAGTCGAAGATTTCTCATCTGGACTGTCGCGGTGTACCGTTGACGGCTTCGGGTTGATGTCATCACGTATTTCACAGAAGCTAGATCCGAATCGGCCGCGTGGTGGGGTACCTTCGTCCGCTGCCTTTCCTTTTATGGTAAATGAGAACTTGCTCCTGTGCGCCCTCCCACGCCGTTGCGCTACATTAGGAATGAGGTACAATACACTACTGACGAACGTCGTTGGATGTGTCTCTATACTCGCGCTCATCGGTTCGCTTTTTCAATTGTTCCCGCAACTTCAAGACTGGTGTGTTGAAGTTTCTCTCTCAAGTCCCATTTCAGCCTCCCAGGAACTGGAGGTCTTGAGGAAACCTCCCAGCAGGTCGACCAACGCGCCTGATTGAGACTTGGTAATCCACTGCGGCGGCGGACTGAGAACCTATAGCCTGCTCAAGCCCAAGTTATATTCTCAAACAATGACTTGGAGGCACCCCAAGCATGCTCGCGCTTTCTGTGACTTCACTGTGACTTCTATGCACTGGTCCAAGATGATCGTCACCGAACTCATTGGTCCGCCGTTACCATTCACCTGAAGGACAGAGGGCTTCATAAGACTCACGACACTAACATGGCTTTGGGGCTGGAGAATGGACAAAGGGGTCTCATCGACGGACCGCCGCTGCTGGCTCGAGATTTTGCAGTTTTACAGATGCTGCGACGGCAAACACGCACGAGCGACGTCCTAGGTTTTTGCATCGCATACTTCCACGGTCCCGATGAAACCTCCTGACGCAAAGACAAACGCAAATGAAGCAGGAATTATCGCACGATGTTGAGAGATCATCACTTTCAGCTCTCGATACGGCTGGCATCGTGCGTCCCGCTATACCTCAGTTCAGCTTAGCCATCCCGGAATGTAGGCAGACTTTCATTGATCATATACCGCAGCTTGCTTCGGAACATCAGGGATCAACGTCAAATGATAACGAGTCGCGCTTTGATCATCTTGTTCTTCTTCAGCTTTTGATTCCAAAAAAACATCCAAAACGGCCTACGGTCTTAAAAACGTTTTTCATGCTCGATCAAACTCGCTCGGTTCGTAACAGTCTCAGCGGCATGCCGGACGCGTTTGCCGGGGCTTCTATGTGCCCTTGGGACAGAAAATGTTAGCAATGCCCACACTTTTGCAGCTTTATTGTAAATTGCGGTGATCTCACTTACACGAACATGAATACGATTTACATCGTGCCGGAAGTCGCAATATGGATCAACTGTTGTCCTTGAGACAGGCATTAGAGATGGATCTGCGACTGGCCTAAATTCCAGGAGAAATTGAAGCAACGTTACCGCCCGTCATCGTGTGGCGACTGCTCGCAATCTGGCATGATAGCCTGTAGTTGTCATCATGCCGACGGGTGGAAAGTATCTTCAGGCGTCAACGACAATGTTGCGAATTCTTACGAATACCCCCTCGTTCTTGGCAAACGAGCCACACTCTCTTCTCGGAGACCCGAACATCGACTACGTGCCGCGCATCAAGGCAAAAGCATGACTGCGTCTCCAAGGCGAACCAATGCTATGCAGTGCGGTCACAGCCGTGAACTCACCTGAATGCGCTCAGGGTGTGATTTCCGACGCCCGCGTCAGCAACCTCATCAACCGCATCGGAAACTTCACCAGCCGCGTCGGGAACTTCATCAACCGCTTCGTCGTCAAGGCCTTGGCAAGCTCGTGGCCTCTGAATGGAGACGCCGAGGGCTAATATTGGTCACGCTCAACAAGAGACTGCAGGGATCGGAACAGCAGACCTTGTGGTACGTGGTCGCCCGCTGTACGTCCACGCCCTGTGAGTTGATGACACGGCTAAAGCGTCGTTCCAAACTATCGGGCTTGAGCCAGCCAATAATGATTCTGAACGTCGACGATGACCGCCTTTGCACCATTCACGGCGGGCGCCTTGAATGAGCAGGCATTGTTTGTCATTGGACTATGATCGTCATTCTGGAGCAACAGAGGTCCATGTCAGCGCATGGGTCATGTGAGATGTCAGCCGCGCGGTTTCCAAACGCAGCAGCATACAACTACGCAAAGGGCATGTGCTCAGACAAAACTTGGTTCCCACGTAAGCACAATCGCTCTCTACGCGTCTCCCAGGCCGGCTACGACAGCCGCGTGGGCGGAAAATTTTGCAGTTGCTATAAGGCTGAGAAGACAGCCCATGGGGCAGACGAGTTCAGGATCTTTGCGTCCACGCGGCACTCCTCAATTTGTTGAAGACGCTAGGTGAATGGACAAGGGGGCCTGGGCTGTCGAACTGCCCTGTCCCGGACCGTCCGATGCAACGCGGGCATTGTCCGGCCTGAGATCCTTGTCGTCGTTCATGTATGAAAAGGAGGGGGGGTCTTGATTCATCCTGTTCACGGCGATGCTGCCATGAACATCTGTTCTTTGGGGCCAAGTACAAAGAGGGAGTGTGGTAGCAGGGTGGAGGGGATGGGAGCGAAGGATTCGAGGGTCCGAAATGCAGCCATCCCATGTTGCCGAACTATGGGCCACGGGGCAAGACAATGTCAAGATGCCCAGGTGACATGGACTATGTCTGTTTGTACTATTCGCAAAGTAGTGCCAAAGGAACTCGATTCGGGGTTTCAGGGGGATTCCACAGAGATGATCAACCTGGCTGGCTTTCCCATATGTGCCTTGACTAAACTTTGGAACAAAGGCGATGGGATGCCCTTGTGTCATAATCGACATCAACTATTCGCGTGCCGCTCAGTGGGATGGCTTTTGAATATTTACTTCACTTCAATAGCGGCACTACCGTAGAGCCACCCATACCCTTTACTTCTCGGGCGAATACCTGTCGAGGACAAGTGGTTCAAGAATCACTCACGAAGGGAGTGATTGTCGCCAGTTCAAGAAGAATAGTGGCTAAAATGACTTGTGTGTCGATGTAAGTAGGCATGGTCGAAACTCTACAAACCACGCCCCCCTCGTTAGCCGCTCCGGTGCGGACTTTTGCCACGTCAGATCTGCGCAACACGTGAAGCACCGACACTGTTCGGGAGTCCGGACATCACGTCGTCGAGGCACTCGCAGGGCAAACACTCTGATTCTCAAGAAAACTACCTAGGCACCTAGGCTGACTTTAGACGCGTGCAGCTCTGCTTGGCTCTTCCCAGTCGCATGGAGGTTTGACCCAGGGGCCCTCCCTCAGAAAGATGACCACCCAGTTTGCAGCCAAGACCGCGTCAGCGGCACAAGAACCGATGGCTTGAATTTCAAGAGTCCCAAGTTGCCGGATTGACCTTTTTGCATCCACGCACCCCTCACCCCTCCCCCATCACTCATCCCATCCTGTGCCAGGGTTATGGTGTAGGAACCATCCACGTAGCGTGAGTTATCGACCCAGCTTCACTCCTCCTTGGCGCCTCCGCGGCCCGATTTCTCGGCAGCCTCCACGGCCTTTTTGTCGCTCTGGGCCTGTCCCTGCTGCATGGCGCTCATGAATCCAGCCGCAGCCTTGAAAGGTCGCTTGAGATCGCCAATGGCAGGTTGCCCGTAGACGTGGATCTTGGTGAGGTTGCTTTCCAGAGCAGACTTGAGCGGCAGAATGGATTGGATCAGTAGCGGGTTGGTGTATTTCATGTACAGATGCATTACGGCCATGATGGCGATGCCCATCATCTGACCGCGGAACAGGGATTTGAGCTGATCTTTGTCATAAGCCTGGATAGTAGTCGTGACGAGCTTGCCCTCTTCGGTAGAGCCCATCGGCGGCGGCTCGACATATTTGAGCGTCGTCAAGTCTGCAGTAGACCAACGGGTCAGCTCGCGAATTGAGGGCATGCAGGACCCTCACAGGGCCTGCTCGAGGGTTCCGCGAACAAAGATGACAGTCACTTCGTTGTCTTTGTTCGCTGCCACTGAGTAAAACCAGCAGCCAGACTCACCTTTCTTCTTGTTGATCTGCGCTTGAATATACACATAAATCAGGGCAATGACAACGTTGCTCGCCAAGTAGACGACGCGGACAATTGTGAGGACATTGGGATCCTCGAACGGAATGCGCTTCGACACCTGCATCATGCCCAACATGATGATGAGGTTCGTGCTGCCAGTCAAAAATTAGCGTCCGCGGAACATCGTGACGGTTTGATGGATTGCGCCGACTGTGCGCTCGACA
Source organism: Aschersonia sp. MBC 508 (assembly GCA_030780645.1). NCBI lineage: Eukaryota > Fungi > Ascomycota > Sordariomycetes > Hypocreales > Clavicipitaceae > Aschersonia > Aschersonia sp. MBC 508. The sequence goes on along the minus strand of JAPFUF010001140.1, from coordinate 352 downwards.
TGGGACACGAGGCGACCAGAATCGCATCGTTGTCGCCACCATCAAGACAGCTAGCGAGACCGGTTGGCACGGGTGTCACTCACATCTGGGGGCTGAGACCGGCCATGGCTGACGATCTGACGCGCGAAAGGCGAGGAGTTGATGTCGAGAGCTTTCTGAGATGCTTGAGAGGTGCTGGTAGCGAGCTGCGCCAGGTGCCTTTGTCTCGTGTCGCTGATGCTGGTGCACAGTGGCAAGCTCCTGTTGCGTCCAAGTTTGTCTCGCTGGCCTTTTTTTCCTCGCCCACCGACGCGACCAACAACCACCGGGCCCGCCAGACAGGCGGGAGCTACCTGCCGTGGGAACCTTTTTC
>JAPFUF010001139.1:0-16377 GCA_030780645.1 Aschersonia sp. MBC 508 | reverse complement strand
TTTCTTTTTCTTTCTTTCTCTTTGTTTGTTTCCCCAAAGATTCGATTTGGCATCGGGTGCCAAAGTAAGCTTGATTGGTGGCTTTCTCTCGCCATACTAGGGGTGGCGTGCAGCCAGCCAGCCAGCCAGCCAGCCAGGCAAGCGGCCAAACCCGAGGTGCCCAGGGACTAGAGAATAGGATATTGATTGATTGATGGATTGAATGGGTCGGAGAATTGACTGCGTCAACGTCAAGAACCCTGTCTGCCAGCTTGCTAGTTGACGAATCAAAGCATCGGGCCTGGTGGAAGCAGGACAAGAGCAAGAAGAAGGAGGAAAGGGAAAAAAAGAAACAAGCTTCGTCGCCAAGGAGCACTCACGCACGCACTGACGCACGCAAGCTCAACGTGTCTACACATTCATGCACCCACACAGCGGCCTGACCCCCACCAAAGAAAGTATTCCTGGGCTCCGGGTGCTGGGCGCCAAGAGCAAGGCGCAAAGTATTGCACGTTGTTGCATTTGTGCATCCGGCGAGGAGCGTCAGTATACAGACACAAGAGAGAGAGAGAGAGCGAGCGGAGGGCGGGAAAAGTGAAAGTTGGGAAAAAGGGCAAGAATGGCCGCCGGACTGCGGGTCATCACCAGCAGCACCAGCAAGTAGCGAAAAAGCCCGCTCTCTACCGCAAGCCCCTCTTTCTTTGTTCTCTTGCTTTCTTGTTTTCCATTCGGCACACGCCCCTCCCACCCCCATTACCCCTACCCCTAACCCCGGCTTCCCCTCCTCTTGCAGGTACAGCTTGTAGTGTACTGCAAGTGTTGTTGCTTGCCAAGTACTGTACCTGAGTGCCCAGCTTTCCTCACCACACCACCAACCACCCAGACGAAACCAAGCACGTCCAGTACCGTGGAGCAGAGCAAGCTCAACGTGCGGCGGCGACAGCAGCAGCGGCGGCAGCAGCAGCAGTAGCAGCAGTTGCGGCTCAAATCTATCCCCCTGCCCTGACTGCCTGCCCTGACTGCCTGCCCTGAGACGAGACCCCCATCTTCCTTCCCACGTACAAAGAATAAGCTGACGTATTACTACGACTATACTGTTACCGCCGACCTCTGCTATCTATCAGTCCGTCAGCCAGTCGGTCAGTCACGCAGGCGCCAATGTCGGAGAATGGAGTTAGCAGAAAAGACGATTTGCGGATTATGGCATTTCTCGAAAGACAGGGAGAGGAGAACACGCCCGCAATCCCGCATCTCCGTACAACACACATAGGAAGAGAAACTCAGATTCTGCCCACTGGGCTTGGTTTATTCTTTTCGCCACAGCCGCCGCCTGCTCCTTCACACGCCCTCCCTTCCCCTTCGATGCACCCCCCTCCCCCCAAAGTAACCACCTCTCACCATCGCTCAACGCTCTTTGCTCGCGACGCGGTGCTGCTCGCACAAAGCAGGCAAGCCACTTGCAGGGAAAGCCCCATCCGCTGATAGAGCACTGGCCCAGGAGTGGTCAACCCGGGTCGTGGCTTTTTTCGTCGCTGTGCGGGGAAGAAGGACGAAGAGGAGAAAAGAGAGAGGCGGCGGTGGGGGGAAGCGACGCTCTCGTCACTCGTTGCAGCGCTTGTACTTCGTTGTCATACACCTCACACATCCACTACCACCACCAACAATATCATCAACGATCGATGGAACAAGGCCGAGTTTGCACCAGTGGAACGGCAGTACGCGGCCAACACAAAGTTCTCCCAGTCACATACCTCAACGAAACTTGCCGATTTAACCCCGGACCCTGCTTGTCTGGGCCCCCGTCTCCCAGGCCGGCGAGTCGATAGTAGATGCTGACGACAGGCATCGAGCCGTTTGACTCACTCGCGCCTGCTCTAGATCGAATGCATCTCGTTCCGATCGGGCTCGTAATGCCGCCTGCCCGACCGGGATCCCGTGCCAGGCAGCAGGTGTCCTGCACTGCACGGATGGGGGGAGGAAGGGGGGCAGTTTGTGAACATTGCTCATGCTAGGAAACACTCAGCATCGTATACCACTGTGCTTGGCATCTGGCTAAGCTAACGCCTCTCGCTCTTGATGGAAAATCAAAAGTGATATCTTGCTGGCCCTTCTCTCCACTCTTATTTCCTCCCTTAACCCCCCGGCCCGCCTTTTGTGCCTTTATTCGGCGCCGGTCCTTTGGATCCACTCCCAAGGCATGTCTGCCCGGTGTCAAACTCCGTGGATTGCGAGAGCACAAAAGAGGACTCAAAAAAAAAAAGCTTGGCAACGCCTCCGGGACGTGCCCACCATGCACCTCTTCTCGCCTTCTGCGCATTGTGGTGTCACCCGACCACTTCGATATGGTGTGCTACGAGAATGAACAAAACAATGTACAAAGGGAAATAGCCCAGTAGATCAAGAGGGAGTGACATCATCCGGTCTAGAGCTCCGCGCCCTCCTGCCCTTCCTTCCCGGCAATGTCGCCCGGCTGCTTCACCTCGTCCTTCTTGGCATCCTTGACCGTCTGCCAAAACTTGTCGCCGTTTTCCTTGTCGCCGGGGAACAGGTGGTCCACCACCAGTCGCTGCGGCGTCTCGCCCATCCACTGGAACAGGGAAAAGTCCCTGAACTTGTCCGCCCGGAACACCTCGAGCATCTCGATCGGCTCGTCCCCGATATTCTCCACAAAGTGCCCCATGTTCTTGGGCACGATGCCGACGTCGCCAGGCAGGTAGTCGAACGTCCGGGCGTTTCCCTCTGCGGCGAAAATGGTCACACGCGCTCGCCCCTTGATGAAGAAGGACCACTCGTCCGCCGTGGGGTGCCAGTGCATCTCCCGGAGCGCGCCCGGCTCGATGATGACGTGGGCCGCGGCCACCGTCTTGGAGATGGGGAAATTGGTCGAATCCGTGATGCGCACCAGCCCGCCACTCGTCTTTTTGGGAGCCTGGTCCAGCATCTTGTGCGTGAATTGATACGTCGATTTCTTGACATACTTGCCACTGGGCCTCTCCTCTTCGATGGATCCTGGGTTCGAGCCTTGGAAAATGTATTTCTCCCCGGCCGGCAGGTGTGCGAAGACTTCAGGCGCAAGCTGAAAGTTTTTGGCCACCACCGACTTGGGCGTGTGAGCTGTCATCGCATATATCAGCCGTCTGATCCGCTATTCCGCTGAAAAGACGAAAGGGAGTGGTAAAGGACAAGAGCAAAAACAAAAAAAAAAGGAGGGAATAGCCTCACCCAGCCAGTCGGTCAAGATAAAGGTCGATTCCTCAGAGAAGCTTCCGTCGTCGAAAATGAGCAAAAACTCGGTGCCATTCTCGCCTAGCCCCTGCAGTGAGTGAGGCACGCCACTTGGAAAATACCACAAATCGCCCTGCTTCAGGTCGTCGATGAAGTTGCCGCCGTCGTAGTCGAGAGCCGTGACGCGCACTTCGCCGGCGAGAACGTAGGCCCACTCCGCCTCCTTGTGCCAGTGGAGCTCCCGGATGACGCCCTTGTCAAGTCGCATGTTGACGCCGGCGAGCTCGATGCTGGTACCGAGTTCGCGCACAGTGGTTTGCCGGGTCCATCCACCCTCCTGCAGCAGGATCCAGTCAGCGTGGCCGGTGGGCTGGGGTTCGCATCTCAAACATACCTCGATTCTCACGTGGGAATCTGTGTAGCTCCAACGCATGTTGGGAATGTTGCCGTGATCCGTGCTGGGGGGTCGTATCATGTCGGGACTCTGTCGGGAGCGGTCGCGGTTGTACGGACCGAGCACCGAGGCGCCGTGGCCGTTGCGCCAAGGCAGGGGATCAAGTTGCTTGCCAATGGCGTCGACCGCATGATCGTACGGGTCGCGGTAGCCCGGTGCGTAGGGATCGCTCTTGGCGAACCTGCCGGTGAGCTCGAGGCCTTTTGCGAGTCGCTGTTGAGGTGAGTCTTGATGAGGGAGCGCAGCGCAAAGCTCCGAAATGGCTCCCGCCAGGAGCAGCTGGCCCGCGTTGAGCTTCATGAGGGCGTGCGTGTATGTGTGTGTGTGTGTGCAGGAAGGGGGGCGGATTGAGACGATTGGCGGCGAGGCCGGACTCCAATGACCCAGATCAGAGCTCGATTCGAAAAGCACGAAAATGTTGATGGTGATGGAGGAGTGTGCAACCTGGAGGAAACGGTGCGACGAAGAAGCAACATTCCGAAGTTTGCGTCATGGACAGGACCAGCTTATATGCATGGCGCTGCCATCCAACGTCTTCCGAGCCGGAGACCAACTCTGGCCACCGGCTGGAGGTGACGAGAGACGAGCACGGCGCGTAGCGGAATGAGAGGGGGGCCGCTGCCCAATGCGTCCAATGCAAATGCGTCGAGCGAGAGACGCCAAATGGCTGCCAATTCGCCCATACTTCCGCAGTACCAAGGCGGTGATGCCGGAGTGGCTCGGTGCCAGGAGGGCGAGACGCACCACGCACCTTTGCCAGCCTTGGCCAGAGCGCGAGCGTCGGCAGGAAACTCTCTTTCCGCTTTACCTCTTTGGGCCGTCATCTTTGCACCATCACAGGCCATCCTTTTGCCGAGCCAAGTCCGAGCCAGGCCGGGCAGGAAGCTTACACTGGATAAGCCAGTTTAATTCTTCCTCGAGTCACCAAACATCAACGAGACAGCTGCATGGATCCGATGGCAGCGGCACTACAATCCCGGGTTGTCTCATGCACCGCCGCATGGCCTTTGTCCTGTGCAACGAGATGGGGCCGTTCAGAATGGCGGAGGGGGGGTCGCGCCCGGCTAAGGCGGCTCCCAATACTCCGAAGCAGAGATGCATTGTACTGTAGGGACTTGTACCTTGGTTCTTGGCAGGGCAGCGTGACATCAGAGGCGGCGAGCATGTGGAATGACGACTGAGGGATGTCGCAGGATGTTGATGATGTCTCTTGTCACCCGCCAACTTTGGGACTGACGAGAGGAATCGAGTGGCATGATGGAAAGCTGTCCGATCGGCGAAACAAGTGCAGGCGTGGGAACGGGGGACGAGGAATTTCGGCATTCTGGTGCTTTATTGGCTTCTAGGTTCCCCTGAGCCGGCCCCTGCCCGCCTGGCTGGCTCGCTCGCTCGCTCCTGCCTCGTTGTTGGTGTTTGCTTTCTGCACTTTTTTTCCCCGGTCGTGGAGCGAGCAGATCGAGCCTGGCCCGTTCCATCGACGTCGATAGGCGCAACACTGCTTCGTGGCGCCAATCATCAGACTAACGGCCAGGCAGCCTTGTGTCCCTCCTCGGCCGTCCTGCGGTCCTGTACATACTTTAGACTCTGAACGTCGCAATCTGGAACTAGCGACGGCAGCCAGGTTCCGCCACCCCGGTCGTGCTCTCGAGGGCGTTCCGCGTCGTCCGCCGGCAGCGCGGCCAGGACCACCGATTTGAAGGGCCTCGCCCATTTGCAGCAGACGGCGGCCCCGCTGTGGGCTAGCTGCTGAGCAGCAGCACGAGCCCGCGCTAGCTCCGGGCAGTCTCCGTGCTGAACATTTGCAGCTTTTTGGGTGCCTCGGATGGGGGTGGATTTGGGGGCTATATTTCCCTCTCATCTCAGCTTCTATCTGAGCTCGCCATCCGCGCGTTACCGACGCTTCGTGTTAATTTCACAAAGATTCATCCTCCCTGTCGCAACGGCAATTTGGCGTCACCTTCACCCAAACTCGAGATGAACGGACACAGGGCAAACGGCATCATGTCCGGGCCTGGCCATCCTGCCCGAGATGAGATGGAGCCTCTTCTCGGCCGCAAACCTCATTCGGCTTCTCATCTTGTGAGGATACGTCGGCGGATGCAAGCTGAGGTCTCTCGGTCATATGCGGATCTTGTACTTTTGTCATGCTACGTTGTTACGGGCTTGCTGGACAGCGCATCGACGCAAGTTTGGGGAGCCTTTGTCTCCATGCAGACAGGTCAGTTTGATCCATCACGAGAAATGCTGCTCAGAGAACCATCGATGTTGACGCTTACTGGCAGGGAACACTGTCTTCGTGGGACTGGGCCTTGCCTCGCTGGTCAATCCACCTACCAACCCGCGCCTCTACAAATCTGGTGTCTCTTTACTTTCCTTCTGTGCCGGCTCCTTCGTCTTCGCTCGCTTCCATCAGTACTTCTCACCCAAACGCCGCTGGGTGCTGTGTGTGTCTTTCGCGGCACAGGCACTTCTCACTGTTGCTGCCGCAATCATCGTCACGCTGAGGCCGGCACCCAAAGATGAAGAGGCCATCACCTGGAACGTACTGCTGCCACTGGCCCTGGTTGCTTTTCAGGCTTGCGGCCAGGCTGTCACATCACGCGCGCTTAGATATAATTCTCTGACCAGTGTGGTACTGACGAGCATCTACTGCGACCTATTCTCAGACTCTGACCTCTTCAAGCTCGACAACGTGGAGAGAAACCGCAGAGTGGCAGCGCCAATCCTGCTGCTCGCCGGTGCCGTCTTGGGTGGCCTGTTGTCGCATAGTTCTTTGGGCATCCAGGGAGCATTATGGACGGGCGCTATATTAAAATTTCTCATGGTGGTGCTGTGGATCATCTGGCCTGAGGAGCATGAGGACAACAGTTGAGGCCTGTGGCGGGTTCACTGCCAGATACGGACATCCGGTTTCTTTCCTTTCGTTCGTCTTTCACCTTGCATTAGAGATAGCGTTTCACTCATTTCTTCCGAATTTCACGGCGGCAATCCTGGTATCCATTGATGGTTGAGCAATCACTTGTGATAAGAATGACACGCACACCCCCGTCACAACGTAGCATTCTCTCGGGGCTGAAACACTCGCAATTAACAACAGCCTAATCACACAGCCGGCCGTGTGCAGATCGCATCGCGAACCCAATCTTTGATATCATCGGCTAAGCTATTACGGTTCCTTTTCTTCTTTGTTGGGACTACAACTTAGACTCCAAGGCCCCATAGACCGCCCCAAGAGAAGTCATCACCTCCTCGGCGGCTCTGCTTCCAGACGCCAATGCACCTTCCGTATGACCCTTCCAAATGAAACTCGTCTCAGATCCTGCGAAATGAATGTGGCCCTCTGGCTTCCATTGGTCGCGCTCCAAGTCGAACAATCGATTGGCTGGGATGGCCAGTCTCTTCCGCCTCGGTACCCACGTTCCCGAAGTCAGGCTCGGCACGAATACGTGGTTTGGTGAGGGCACGCCAGAACCGAAAATTGTCTTCATCTGTTCAGAAACGGACTGTCTTAGTGCTGCGCCTGTTGTCCTGGTTTTTCCTTCGATTTCTCCCCCTGGCAAGGTACATGTGAGGCTGTAGCGGCCGTCAACATCACAAGATGTATCATTCACCATCGTCACCGGACCGTGCAGTCCAATCGCATGTCCGGAAAGTCCCAGCTGACGCCACCAAGGTTGTTGATAGGCCAGCGTTATACTGGCACAGGAGCCTTGCATGAAGTCCGATCTTAACCACTGCTTGTCGTCGCTCAACGGAGGTATGATTTCGGTGCTGCTGCAAATCAAAGGGTCTGCGAGAATGACCTTGGAGCACTGGAACGCGACTCCTGACGCTGACAACAAGACGCACTTCTCTATTGACTGTTCGATGTGCGTCACCTCTTGAGAAAGACACACGGTGTTGGGCGCAAGACGGATCAGAAGCTCCTCTCTCAGCCGGCCATGTCCTCCCGGAAGCCACATGTTCTGGCCGCCGCCGGCCAGATTCGCAAGCATTCGGGTCAGGCCTCCCACGGATTTGCAGTACAATAAGAAGTGAAGCGCGCTAATACTTTTGGAGGCCAACCCAAAAATCGAGAGAGTCCACGCGTTGGCGAGTTGCTGGACGGTTGGAGTTGCGCCCTGAGACACAAAGGCCTCATGAACAGACATTGTTCCGTAATTGGGGTATAAACAGGCTGGGCGGTTAACGTCGACCTTATCACAGAGAGATTCGATGTTGTTTCGGACGCGAGCGAAAGAGCGGCGATCATTGTCGACTAGCTATGTTCCCCGATTCAGTCTTCGAAATTGAACTTACGACTAGGCTACTTACTTGCGGAATGCCATCTTTGTCAGAGGCGCCGAAGCCCTCGATTACATCTCTTCCCGACCCTTGCCTCGTCGTCAAGTCTACGCCGAGATCACGAGCGAGCTGACAGGTTCGAGGCTGCGTCGTGCTGTGAACAATCTCCCCGACAGTATGAGCGCCCTCAGGAGCTATGACGTTTTTAGCTTCCAGGACGAGACACGTCAATCCGGCCTGCTGAAGTTGGAACGCCGCTTGAAGGCCGCTGAGGCTGGCGCCGACAATTATAACTTGGGCGGACGTCCTGTCCCTCGGAGGCAAATGTCCTCTGCACTCATTTGAAGCATCCATCGTCGTCTCGGTGACCACATGTCAAAAAGATGCGGCCCTGCGGAAATATTCTCGCATGCTTGTCTAGCTATGCGAGTCAGTTGACTGTCGCATTTGAACCAGTGTGGGACCATACGAATTGGGAGAGGAAATGCAATAAAATAGCAGAGTGATTGGAAGAGATGTGCCATATGAGTGGGGTCATTACTGACACTTTTCAAATGGCAATCTGCCATTGGAATCTCAAATATTGCACTACGGACCGATGATGACTATCTTTTGCTGGATCGGTCGTCAGTGTGCTCCCGCAGGCCACGGCCTCCAGCAGGAATGAAATGGCGGTTTTCTCTGCGCTTCCCTTTCCCTTGTGTTGCAGATATTGAGCAGTCCTCATGCTTTGTTTTCCTTCTGAAAGTCTAGCAAACTGAAAATTTGCGCCGCTGATTTGAGCAACCGGTAGACGGCGCCATGGCGCTCAACGAGAGTAGTTACACCGAAAAAAAGCAAGCATTGGTCAATAGGTTTATCAGGAGTACATCTTTGTCTTTGCAATACATACGACCATACCTACTGGAAAACATTGGATCCCGTTCGCTCTCCGTGCATTAAGCCAGTAAGGGGCAGATTAGTAGTTGGGTCGGTGACGACCAGCGAACACCGGCTGTTGTATGTTTTTTGGTCTCACACTCGTCAACAGATGACGTCACTGGGCGGCGCTCCATCACACTTGCAACGGCTCTCGCTGACCGGCGTTCGAGGAAAACTGCCCTCCATCAAGCATGTCCGCAGACGTCGAAGCACGGCTTTCGAATACGAATCCTTACGGAAGCAGGTCCTGCTGAAGGAAGGCACTGTTCATGGACGGATTATAATTGGAGGCATGATGCGATAAGTCGATGTTGAGAAACGACCTCCATGACGCTCGTCGTCAGACCCTGCGCGGGCGAAAATTGTCCTATTCTCAGGCTTTATGCCACTGTCCGTTCGATGCTTCACTAGGGTAAAGGCAGCCGTGAGCATGCTTTGTCTTCAGTCGAAACCGTGGGTACACTGGTCTTCTTGCGACTGCTGCAGTCCCTTCGCTCCGGACTCAAGTTCCACACGTCAGGTGTCGAATCATGTTCGTGACAAGCATCGGATCTCAACAGGAGCTGCGAAGCCGTCCAGCCCTTTACCTCGTATAAAGTAGCTAACTTATAATGCTGCCCAAGAATGCTGATAAAGATGATGTGGAGACATTAAATTGGCAAGCGCGGGTTTTGCTGCAATGACGGAGGAAGGAAGCACCACCGCATGCTGCCTGTGAAAGGAAGGTGCGGCAGTGAAGCTGCACGCGCGCACGGCGCAATCAACATCGCAAAGCCGTGATCCAATTGTGTATCGACACAGTTGATTGATTGCTGGTAGTTCTTTGCGCAATCTTGAGGGTCAGGTCAAAGTCTGGACGCCGCCATCGGGGCCGGCTCAGCACCCGATACCCTGACTTGGAGACACGAAGATCAGTGAGCGTAGACTGAGCACGCTCAGCCTCCTGTTCCTTTGCGAACCTCCTATACGGCCAGCGCCCACGTCGGCATCACAGCCGATGGTCCTCGTCAGCCTTAACAAGCTGAGTACACTATTTGCGAAGTCCTCTAGGCCCCTCCGCCACAAGTCGGCTCGCGTACCCATCGACGCCTCTGTAGCTCAGTCCAGGCAACGCGATGCGGTGATGACGCAGAACACAAGAGCAATGTCACGCGAAGCTAGCGAAAGCGCTCATGAATGTCCACGCTCCTTGCGACGACGACGACGCCGACGACGACGCCGACGCGGCAGGAGTGGCCCTTCGAGCTGCTGCTGCCGTAGGGTTGCCTTGCTTGTGGAGCGACAATCTGAGCAGCTGGGCAGGCCACGCGGCGATCCGTTCTAGTCCCGTTGGTGGCTGACTGTCTCCACCATGGCTATCAATGGGGAATCGGCCGGTCTGTGCCGCGGTTTGAGGGGGCGTCCAATGCGCTGGAATGTCGCCGTCGATGGCGTAGGAGCATACGTATGCTCTCCCGGGCACAAACACGACATCTTAAGGGACGGTATTCCCGCCACACAGGCCGTTTCGCGAGTCAATGGTTAATCGCCCCTGACTCATCCTTTAAAGACGCATCTGCCATGAAGGACATCCTGGAGAAGGCTCCACTTGTCGAGCCTGCTGAGCATCGTGAACATCAGGACCATGTCGGCAACGAGACCAAAAAGGGGCGGCCGCGTCGAGCCAGGGCCGCGTGGATCGTCGTCAAGGTTCTCTGCCTGGTCACAATCGGTCTGTGGCTGATCAAATCGCCGCATTGGCCGTGGCCTCGCCGTGGCCGTTGCCATCGTCAGCCTCGGTCACCGTATGGCCGCTTTCCCCAGAAGGACGATCCCTTCCACTTCATCCCTTGCACCAAGGATTCCGTCCCGCCCGCCTTGAACGACGCTCATCCAGGTCAATCCTGGGCCAAACTTTTCGATCCCAACCCACACCATTGGAGCTGGGGCAAGGCTTCTGCGGATAGCCAGGCTCGGGACCAGGAGCTTGGATGGCCATGGCCGCCTCATAAACCAGAGAAGCCTCATCCGCCTCACCATCCAAAAGAGCCCCATGAGCCCCACGAACCACACAGACCGCATAAACCCCATCCGCCGCATCACGATCCATTCGCTGGGCGCGGCATTTACTTGTGCGGCTACCTCGACGTACCCTTGGACTACACGAACGAGTCCGATACACGCATAGCCCGCCTTGCCGTGACAAAGTATCAAGTGTCCGGGCTGGCGCGCCACGGCCCTAGGCATCGTCGAGGTCCCAAGCATGGGAAGCATCCGCACGACGGTCCCCGCCACGGGGCCGGTGACCGACACGGGGCCGGTGCCAAGAGCAATCGAACAATTGTCGTTGAGCCTGGTGGCCCTGGCGGAAGTGGCACGTCGATGGCATGGCGCAGTTCGGAAGACATATCAAAACGACTCAGCGATGGCAAGTACGATGTCCTGGGCTGGGATCCCCGTGGCGTCAATGCCTCTCTGCCGGCCTTGTCTTGCTTCCCCAACGACGTGGACCGAGATCACTGGTCTATCCGTACGTCGCAGTACCGGGAGACATCGTCATCGCCACGCGCTCAGTTGGAATTTGCCGATGCGATGCACAATTCGATCTTGTCGGCTTGTAAAACGTTGCACGGCGATGTTCCGCGCTTTGTGTCTACGGCATTTGTCGCCCGCGACTTGGAGAAGATCCGGGAGGCTCTCGGCGAGGACGAGCTGACCGGCTACCTCGTGAGCTACGGTACGGGCATCGGCCAGACCTACAGCAGCATGTTTCCGAACAGCGTCGGTCGGGTCATTCTGGATGGCACCGAGTACGTGCGCGATCATCGTCTCTTGGGCGGCTTTGGCTGGGTAAGTGTTCCCTGCCTTTTCCCTCGGCTCGCTACACACGCTGTCGTCAAGGCTTTTGATTCAATGTCTGTATAATGCGTGCTAATGGTTTGAAAAGACGGCTCTTGACAACGGAACAGATGCCTGGCATGATGGCTTCCTCGGCGAATGCATCAATGCAGGTCCCGAGCATTGCGCCTTGGCGAAACCCATCAAGGGGGAAAACGTCACCGTCGCCGATCTCGACAAACGCATGGAGAAGCTGCTCAAGTCGCTCATCGAGCGGCCCATCGTCGCCTACACTGACTTCAGCGGCCCCTCAGTGATCACGTATTCCAATCTTGTAGGCCTGCTATACGGCGTCATGTACAACGCAAAGAGCTGGCCCGCGGCGGCCCAGATGCTCGCCGGCCTCGAGGCAGGCAACTCGACTCTCGCGGCGACGATGCTTGAGCGCAGTATCTGGGAGTACGATCCCACACAGCCCGCGCCTCCCACCAAGCGACCCAGCTCCGACGAGCTCACGGCGCTGGTCGTCTGCTCGGACCAATACGACGCGCCACAGCCAGAAGACGGCATCGCGTGGTACGAATCCCTGTGGGCCAACATGACGGCGCGTTCCTGGATCGCAGGCAATTCCCGCTTCCAAAACGTGTTCCCCTGTCGCCACTTTGGCGAGTACTGGGCCAAGCCCGCAGAGGTATTCCGGGGCGACCTCAACGTGACGCTGCGCAACCCCCTCCTGCTCATCGCCGAGACGTACGACCCGGCGACTCCCCTGCGCAACGGCCGCCGCCTGCTCGACGAGATGGGCAAGAACGCCAGGCTGATTGCGCACCACGGCTACGGCCACTCGTCCCGAGACACGTCTGCGTGCACAGAGGCCATTGCCAGATCGTACATTTTGGAGGGGAAGCTGCCCAAGGAGCAGGAGACGGCTTGCTATGCAGATGAGAAGCCCTATCTCTACGGAGTGAAGCCCGACGGCGGCGTGGCCCAAGGAGATCCGTTGGCGATTTGGGACGAGCACGTCAAGGAGCTGGCCATTATGGATCCGAGGCTGTTGGGCTGAGCTGAGCTGAGCTGAGCTGAGCGGTGTGCAGCAGGCAAGCCCAGCGCGACGGCAAAACGCTTGTAGTCCCCCCCCCCCCCCTAAACTGTCGTTTTCTCTACCCACCTACCTAGATAGGTAGTTGGAATTTTTTTTTTTTTTCTCTTCAGGCAGCACTCTGAATTCCATCCTCGCTCTATGACTGTCTCGCATCTTTATTTACGTGATACGGTAGAAGGGCCTGACTGGTGTCGGCGCAAGGTACCTCGTGCGTCACACAGGCCGCAGACATTATCCGGCACGGCAAAATTTTTTCCATCTGTTTTTTTTTAGGGCCGACGGGCTATAATGTGGAATCATCTTGCGAGGCTTATGGTATGTTGCAGAGACTGACTGTCCGTCTGTCTGCGTAGCTGGGCGAAGACAGTTGGCCCATGCGCCGGTGGTCTGGAGCATGCCCGCGTTTCGCCCTGGCCGTTCTGCATCACGGCCTGGGCATGCCACGCAGCTGCAGCCCTCGGCGACGAAACCACCCACCCACCTACCGTACTTGACTGACTGGCAGTGCCTTTTCTGTCCGTCCATCTGTGTATGTGTGTTGTGTGATCCAGTGGTCCCCGACGCGATGTGAAGTGAAACCGCGCTGCGCTCTTCCGCAGACAGACGGACCATGTGGCGGGGCCGACTCGGGCACTTTCACCCACCCACGCTGACTGACTGACTGAACTTGCTTGGCTTGGCTTGGCTCGGCTAGGCAGCAGGGCAACTGGCGATGATGCCATGTGCCACCATGACTCACCTGCCCAACGAGCAAAACGGGGGAAAAACCACTCGGGGGGGGCAAAAGAAAGTGCAGAGTCATGTTTACGAACGGCCTTGCCAATCGCCCGCCTGCCATGCCCATCGTGTTGGCGCTCTACGCGCACCGGGGCTGGGGATGACTAGTCAGTAGTCGTTCGCGACGCAGATGAGACGCGGGACTATCCCCCCCCCCCCCTTGGCCTCACTGGTTCGTTCCCCTAATTTGTGTTCCCCACTCCCGAAACGGATCGATCAGTGGCTCGGGGGGAAAGTATTTTTAATACTCTAGCGCGAAAATCATGTTGCAAACCCGCGGGATGTTTCCAGGCCAAGACGTCTCCACTTTGAACGTTCCCTTCCTCCTCGCCTTCTTTTTCTCCGTCTCGGTTCGTTTGCGTCATGAAGCATAACCTCGCCATCGCCATGAGTGGGTGCCTCCGGCGGCCCTACCGGGGGTCGCCTGCGGCGGGCTGGCCTCGCTGCGCTCGAGTTGCTTCATGATCACGGACCAAGGCAGCACTGAAATAGGGACAAAAATAAAGTAATAGCCAGTATTAATTTTGATTCAAGACACTACTAAAGGAATGGATTAAGTAAGAAAAAAGGAAAGTAAACAAAAAAAGACAGGCCTCCCAACTTCATCTTCCCGTGCAATGCGCTGAAGAGCCCTCTCCCATATCAAAATGGGAAATGGGAAGTCGTCTACATGTAGATATACCAGTATCTTGCAAGATCTTTTTCACCATGTCAGCCCCGTGGGGGAGATGGGGGGACAACGACAAAAGAGTCAACAGCTTATGCGCCAAACTCAATCTCGCCGCTCTTCTCGTCAATTCGCTTGATGAAGGCGCCGCGAGACAGATCGCGCTTGTTGTTGGCCTTCTTGGCACCCTTGGCACCCTTGGCACCCTTGGCGGCGGCGGGCGAGGCAGCAGCAGCAGCGGGAGAAGCGGCGGCGGCGGCGGCGGGAGCGGCGGCGGGAGGAGCAGCGGGAGCAGTGCCATTGCCAGCACCGGCCATCTGGACGGGGACGACACCACCAAAGGGACCAGCACGGGCGGGGTTCTGGCAACGGACCATGCAGACGTTCTCTTGGCCGGCGACGGTACCGGTGCACTTCTGGTTGGCGGGGATGGCGGCGGTGAGAGGGTGGTCGGTGGTGCTGCCGGCGTTGTTTCGGCCACGCTGGTTACCCTCGACGTTCTGGGTAACCTGGATGTTCTGCCAGGACTCGGCAGTGCCGTCTCCGTTGATCATGCAGGTGTAGGGGCCGGCACCGTCACTGTTGACCTGGTGCAGAGTCATCATGATCTGGCCACCGGGGGTGACTTGGGGAAGAGAGCCACCAGTCATGCCCATGATCTTTTGCGTGCCAGCCTCGACGCTGTTGGCACCAGCACCAATGGTCTCACCGGTAGAGCCGGCAGTCGCGCCCTTGAAGCGGGTAGAGTCGGCCTGGAAGGGGTTTCGGCGTGTTCCGTCACGGGGAGTGTCGGGGTTGACACCCAGAGCCATACCCTCACCACCGGCATCACCGACAGCTTTGATGATGGCACCGTGACCGGCAACGAGCTGAGCAGCCAAGATGGCGCAGGTAGCGGCGACGACCTTGAAAGACATTTTGATGTGTGTGTGTGTGTGTGGGTTTTTTTGTTTGAAAAAAAAAAAAGATTGTTTGGGATTTTTTTTGATTTTTTCAAAAAAGACAAGAAAAACCTGGCCGGCAGGAGATATTAAGATATTAGACTGGTGAAGAGAAGAAAGAGTTGCAAGTGTTGAAAGTGAACTGGTTTGATGAAGAAAAAAGTCCTGACAGAGAGGTCATTTCCAGTTCTCTTTATACTTTGTCGATCAGGTTTGGTTTCCACAGAGATCGCTTCTCTGTTCCACCTCCTCTAGCCTCCCTCTCTGGCTTGATGCGCGCGAGCTGTGCAAATCGAAACGACTTCAAACCGGCTGCTGACCCCTTGGAGGAGGAGGAGGAGGAGGGAGGAGGGGCCGAAAGAAGGGTCCCGCACAATACCAAGAAGGAACGAGTAGTTGCCGAAGCAATCACCTTGTAGGCCAGGCCATAGCAGAGAGCACGAGCGGGGGGGGCCTCGTGAGGCGATCGTGAGGCCGCGGCCTGCTGCATCTCGGGGGTGCTGATTGGTCGGGAGAACAAAAAAACATCAGTCCAAACAGCGCACACAGCCCTCTCGAACGTGACAAGTTACGTTTCACGGCGGATACGCCGAACGTGAAAGGGCGATGGACCCTATGACGGCGACGTAGCGTCTGTGTGTCTCCCCAGTCTTCTCTTATTCTTCGTCGCTAGACTGCGGTTCGAGAGGGGGTCAGATGAGACTCGGTTTGTCTTGCACGATACAGATGGCAAGCTTGATGGAAACCGTGCAGACGACGAAGAGGAGACCTCGGGTCCGTCCGAATCGACAACGCACAAAGCCCCGGCAGCAGCAGCATCGACAGCCGCCGCCCCGCCATAACCCCCGTTCCCTCATGTCGGCAGATGTACCAAGGAGGAGAGTAGGTGGATTGTTGGAGAATTGGGCCCAAGTCAAAAAGAGGCCCCCATTTCCTGATTCGGCAAGGGAAGAGACCGTGCTCGCGTGTCAAAGGCCCCCCCCCCCCCTCCTCGACACTGTGCAGCAGCAGTCCGGGGGTTTCCCTCTGACCTTTCGGTAATAGCGAGCGCCTAAACTGCCGCCAGCCTGCGTCTGGCCCGTTCCACGCCCACTGAACGGGATCCACCGGGGCTCACCAAATCAAAGCGTCCAAACAAGAGAGAACTCGGCGAGGCAGGCGTCAAACGAGTTGAATCAATAATGGCTTTTTTTTTTTTCTTCTTTCTGCT
>JAPFUF010001137.1:0-28376 GCA_030780645.1 Aschersonia sp. MBC 508 | reverse complement strand
GTGCCACCCAGTGCAATGGCTGAGTTGCGATGGTGTCACCAAAACTACTGCGTAGGCATGAATTGACTAACTAGCTCATGGCCCTCATGGCCTTGGTTAACTTGCTGGGCATAGAACCCAAGAAAGAAACATACGGTGAGTGCAACTCGCCGCGGATTCTCGTTTGGTGACTTCTTGGCACCCTGCCAACCGCCGACGACGATGGTAGTTGCGTTTCTCACGCCAGGTCCATCGATCAGATGGGCAACGTCGTGAAACGACCTGTCCATGTCTTATGACATGTGTCAAGGAAGGAGGAAATTCCTAATTAATTCTTTGGCCCTCTGCAGGCAGGCTGAATCGCAAACTCGCGGGCAGCTAAATCGGGCTCTAGGGTAGGCCTTTGCGACGCTGATTTTCGTCGGTTGCTTACATCTCCGGCCTGGGTACTGCCGCGACATCGAGTCTTCAACTACGCCCCATGTGTGACGCCCCATGTGTGACTTTTCATTCATTATGAATGACGAGACGCGGCCAACAAGGTCTCGTCCATGGCGCCCACGTGGTTCTACTTACGACGTCAACATCACGAGCCAACCGTTGCGCGTGTCCTTTCGTTGATACGAAGGTGGGGAAATCACTGCCATTGTCTGTTTGACGGGGGGCCGGTGGCCAATCTGCCGCGATTTTGAGGCGAAAGCTGATGCGTTACAGGTACCCAAATCGGAATGTCGTTAACCTGTGCTCAGATGAAGATCCAAGCATTTCTTGGGCACGAACTTCGCAAGAGATGACACGTAACTGAAACAGCTATCACGGAGAGCAGCGAGCACCTTGGTACACGTCCGCAAGTGATGAACGAAAGTATCGCGCGAGTGCAAATCCTGGGTCCCAGCCTCAAACTTGGGCATTGACAAAAACCGAGATCCGCCCGTGCAATCTGTACTCTGACCGTCACTTCATGACTGAGGAGCGCGATTCATGTTACGCGCCGAACCTAATCTGTAGCCAAGTCGAGCGGGAGGAAGCACCCGCGTTCCCTTCTGTAATATTTCGTTGCACGATGCACCGATCAAAGTCAGCGCTGCGACAGCCGCCAAAGGGAGAGCTTGGGAGCCTTCGTCATGCAAGACGATCGAGCTGTGACCGATGACTTAGCAAACCGTCTATGTGGTGTTCGTATGGCGAGGCTGGAAAGGGCAGGTCGCGTACAGATATGACGCCGCGACAGTCACAGTTACGCCAAAAAAAAAAACCCTCAGCTGAATGCACTCGATTGACACATGATCCGCCGACGGCTCTGTCGCTGTCAGTATGCGCATCTCTGCCGCGAGAAATGCGAGCACCTCCATTGCAATTATGATGACTATCTTCCACTACTCGACGGAACCGGAACGTCCCTCTGCAAGATGGAATCGGAGGTTTCTACATGCGCCTGCACTGACGATCTGCGTGGCGATCCAGACACTCTTCATTTTCTCTGAATCGCATCTCGCGAAGGAGAGCGCGGTGGCAAGGTGGCATGTCGATGCGTTTGCCGCATCAACCGTTCTGCTGCACAACTTTGGGTGTCCAAGCTCGCATCGGGAGTGACAAACCTTCATTTCGAAAAGACAAAACAGCTGAGACTTACGAAATGGCCGGTACTTGTTCAGCCTCGGAACAGTTTCGTCCTGTTCGTCGGAATGTGGTACCTTCCTGGCGAAAGCCCTACAATGTAGAACTGTATTTCTTTCCTGAGCGTTTGCCCACAGCGCTGGAGCGCGATTGGGTTGTGAAAATTCCCGAGAGCATCAGGACTTCAGTCGTGGTCCCCCTCTATGGTAGTTTCGTGTCTTGATACATCAATATGGCTCCAACATCCAAGATACAGTCCGGAGATCGCCCAATCTATGCAGCCTGGTCCTCTTCTACGATGTGTAGGAGAATTTGCGCGCTTATTCTTGCTCTTGTGTCGCTTGGAGCTCATCGTTACCTGTCGCAATGAGACGTAGCTTTGGTTTGTACCAAAATGAACACGACCGAAAGCTAACATCATGTTGCTGTCCTTTCGGGGCTTTCGACTTCCCGCCACAAATGCTATCCCCCGTACCTAGGAATGTTCAGCGAGTTCGCGACTCGCTGGGACTAGCCAGCTAAAAGGCGATAAAGCGGTTCATCGAGACAGGCACAGCGGTCCCTGCCCACCAGCAAGCTCTGCACCGATGATTTGTTCAATTGATCGTACATGGATTATCGATACAACAACGACCGCCCACCCTTCGACGCAACGGCAGATCTCGGCCTCACGATCGACCTTCTTTGCGCAAGGCTCTACTTCTTTGGGCGTTCTCAACGTATGCCACCTTTCGTTTGCTCTTCTTCATCCTCGCCGTCGCCGCTGTTGCGCAACGTTGGGAAACTTCTCACCTCGTAGGGTGCAAGCTCAGTCGAAATGTAATGGGAGACAGCTTGAGTCGATTGCCAAAACCATACTACTCTTCAATAGTAGTGTCCCGTTTAAGGTATTTGAATAGGCGTGACGGTTGCTTAGACACACGGGCACGCGGTGCAACGACTTGCAAGGATCTGACGTTTCGGCCTGGCCCACGGGCGCCTTTCCCAGACGTAGAAGCACAATCGCCGGAGTCTCGCTCCGATTCTTTGCGATTCGAACCCGGACGGACTGAAACTTTCCTGGATAGTCCTCGCGATGATAGCTGTCTCTTCCGCAGATCCTGTAACTAGTCAGCAATGAATTCCTGACCGTGCATGACGTGCTCACTCGCCTGCGGCCCGTATATACGGCCCTCACGAGCGATCCTTTGCTCGCCTACGTCCTCGTCGGAGTCAATCAGGCCAGCTACGTTGACCAGATCGACAGAATCGTCATCAATCTTTTGGTCGCCCACGTCCTCTTTGGAGTCAATCAGACCAGCCTCATTGACCAGATCGACAGAATCGGCAGTGTCTTCCTCATCGCGACAAGGTGCGTGACCTTTGAATGCGCAATCGGTTCCAGGCGCCTCCGCGCTGGCGAAAGAAAAGCGCCCTCCTGTATCACGTGCATTAATGACAGTGTCGTGACAAGGAAAGTGCTCTCGGTCCATTGCTTGACCCTCGGTGCCTGCAACCCTGGTATTTGGCCGGTTGGACGGGCTCTGCTTCGGGCAGGCAGATGTAAAGGCGCATGGACTTGCGGCTTTCATACTGGATGATACCATTTCAAGAAGTAGGGTAGACAGAAAAAGCTTCGAATCGCGTGATATAAGTAAGGACTTGCGAGTTCTCGGTTCCTATGCTGTCATCGCCCGCACACAATGACAAGTACTTGCGATAGGGGCGATGGCCCTGAAAACTGTTATGCCAGTCAGCCATCCGGCGCGAATAACACTGATAACAATCCCGGGGCCACCAAATCTGCCATGTATTGGTACACAAACGTTAGTCGATGATTTCTCTTAGGTCCTGCTGTCCTTTATCAATGACACAGTCCCAGCTACTCACCTGTCATAGTCTGAGAACGTAACAAACGTAGACTGAGACACCTGCGGCGCAAAAGAAACGATGCATTGTCCGACGCCAAGTAAGCCTCTCGGCTGATTCATGGGCTACGTGGCAGTCGATTCGGGAAAGAACGCCACTTGAACTGCCTGTTGCCCTCATGTGTAACGACGAGTGAGCACGGACATATGCTTCTCCACTCTCGTGACGAGAGACATGATCAGGAGGAATCGATGCCAGGGATTGCGTTGGATCTAGCAAAGTATGGCCAAAGCCCGAGGGCTCAAAGATAAAAATCCAGCTGCCGGAAGGCAACAGAAGTGAACTGGTGCGTGGCAGCAATGGGTGACTCGACTGATTCGCCGTCCGGACGCTTGGAAATGCTCATCGTGCACGGAGAAGACTGGTAGTGGATATTTCCGGACGGCGTTTCAGGAGGACAATATGCGGAGGAAAATGCAGTCATGAATGACGGCATCGGCAGCCATGGTGTTCCCAGAGATGATGGGTTGAGAACAATGATCTTATTTATAGTTGATCATCCAAGCAAACCATGGTCTCTGCTCCAGCATGAAACATCTGTTAGCTCAGTCTATCGTCGCTGGCTATGCCATCGGATTGTCGACTCAGAAGGTGCTGTGGATTCCCAACTGCGGTGATACGGTAGGCGCGTTGCCAGCAGGTATGGGGGACACATTCGGAGCCATGAATCTGGCTGTAAAGGATATCAACACCATCTTCGCTGGGACTACGTATACTGTCGCATATGTTCCACCGACGGCCAGGGCATCATGGTCCTATTCGGTATCCGCGGGCGAGACATACCTCGCGAGTCCCCGCAACTTGGCCGCCTGCACACTCCGCCAAGGGGCTGAAGCCTTGGAAAACAAGGTAGCATCGACGACGACACCTTACATCGCAAATACCCAATCCTCGCTCCGACGGCAAAGTCCTGATCCATCTCTGACCAGCGTCATACCCACGGAGACGGATCGAATAAAGGAAATAGCTGCAATTAACCAGCACGAAACGACTTCTGGGAGTAGTATGTCACCGACCCGTCTGCAAAACGTGGTCTACTGGGGTCAGCACGGTGGCCAAGTCCATGAGAACGAGCTGACTGCTTTCTGCACCAAGGAAGCTGGCATTGACATCATCATTCTCGCTTTCCTGTTCCAGTACGGCAACGGACAAGTGATTCCCACGGGCTTTTTTGGATTGTCCTGCATTGTCACGCCCTCGGGAGAGGGCGAGCAGTGTGAAGGCCTGGCTCATGCTATCGAAACATGCAGAGCCAATGGCATCAAGGTATTGCTCTCCTTGGGCGGCGCAAGCGGCCAATACTCATTGTCCTCGGATCACGAGGCAGTGCAAATCGGCCAGTATCTGTGGCATGCCTATGGCAACTCTGTTCCCGAATCTACACCTCGACCGTTTGGTCGGACATTCGTTGACGGCTGGGATTTCAACATCGAACAAAACAGCGGCAATGCGCATTATGATTCGCTGATTGCTGCACTTCGGTCGAATTTCGCATCGGATCCGAACACCAGCTATTTCATCACCGGCGCTCCCCAATGCCCGATCCCAGAACCAAACATGGGCGAGATCATGGCCAAGGCAGAATTTGATTATGTGTGGGTTCAATTTTACAATAACCCCGAATGCTCAGTGAATCGCAGAATCAACTTTCAGGATTGGGCAGATCTGCTTAAGACAACGCCGTCTACAGGTGCCAAAATTTTCATCGGCGTTCCCGCCCATCCCCACGCGGCCAACGGCTTCGACAGCGGGGCGAAGTACTATCTCAGTCCCAGCAGGCTTGCCAGTCTCGTGGCACAATTCAGGAATGAACCTGCGTTTGGCGGAATTATGTTGTGGGCCGCGGGTCTGTCGGAAGCTAACACGGAGAACTCATGTACCTATGCGCAGCAAGCGAAAAACATCTTGAACCATGGGCAACCGTGCTGATCATGTTAGCAGATATTGTTCACGTGCCTAAGGTTTCGCATCTGTCCATAATGCTATTAAAAATTGGTCATGCTCTCGGTATCCAGCCCGACTGTGTGTGTTATTCGTGTGTGTGTGTGTGTGTGTGTGTGCGGAGGCGTGGTCGGAAACACGAGTCTCGAATCATCTGAATTGTATAACATGTGGACTGCATGCAGGCCTTGAAAGTAACGGTCTCTTCGTTCTCCACGATGGCCGTATGCAACCAGACGTGAATCAAGGTTCGAATGTTGGCACAGGTTGGCACAGGCTTGTTTGTTTTCTGCGGATATCACGTCGCCAGCCTCTATTGAGACCTGTTTGCCACCAATCTGCATGTTGTGCCTTAAAACGGCCTTGTGAATCGCCACCAATACTAGTTACTGGATGAAGAACACAAGTGAAGAACTTAAGGCGCCGCGCTTGTACCTACCCAACATGCGAGGTCCCGATACAGAGCAGCACTGTATCCAGCGTGGATACTAAGGTATATGAACTGTGATCCTACAGCGGACACAGCCATACATTTCCCAATTCCATCGCCTCAATCTCCCCATGCCTGTCAATAAATGGCTAAGACGTTTGCGCCGTTCGTCGGTGCCCCAGACGACGACGGCATCGCCGATGAGGAACGAGTACCCTCCTCCATCCTACATGTTTCCCACCAGAAGTAAAATGGAGGCGCGACTGGAAAACAAAGTGAAACACCGAGAATGTCCGAGCACAGAGTTTCGAGATATTTACGATGTGTATATGGGGCAATCGCCTGACACAGGAGCGCTGGCGTTCGGACATCCGGATACTCCAAGAAGGGACAGCACGACTCTAGAGCATTCTCCCAGCGCAACGCAGCTGACAGATGCTTCGTGGCCTTCTCAGGATGGGTACACTGATGACATCGAGCTATCGTCTCTACATTTGACCAAATTGGATCAGACATGGCACTCCGTGGTCGCCGCGTGGCACATGATGAAGTTCGCTCAACGCTTCAATCTCGACCTAGTTTATGTGATCCATATCCATAGAGACTCTGGTTGCAAGCTTTCTATCTCGAGGTTTCATCCCTTTCCATCACGAAGCGTTCCTTTCGTCGGGGAAATTCTCGCCGCGTATGGTTTACAAAATGTACCACTGCCTCTGAACTTTTCCATGCACCTCAGGCACCTGCAGGAGGATCGCGCCAATGGCTCAGAAGACTTGACAGAAGGCCAAATTCACATATTCCGGACAAGCCGGTATCAGCTATACGATTGCATGGGGCAAGATTGCTTGACCCCTCATGATGATGAGTCGAAACAACAAATCCAACGGGGCATATTGTTTGCTGCCAGCCATCCTGTTCCTCGCGAAGCCGCAGAGGAGTTCGTTCGATTCGTCTCGGATATCTATCTGACGGGTGGCTTGCAATCACTGGTCCTTGATGAGCTGCCGCCCGGGGCAAAGTGCCTCCGGACCACTTCCGACTTGGCTTCATCGGATGGGATGTTTGGGTACGTCTAGAAAAGAATGGACTGCCGCTCGCGTGCGATTCGCATCGATCGACGAGGTCTGGAAGTTTTGATGTCGTTGCAACGTTGTTTCTTCCGAGACAATGGCACGGGCCGATGCTGATCCGGTTTGCTTCTTGTCTTCCTCGGGAAAAGGCCGGATGAAGGCCTCGATCGTGGCCAGATGAATATCAAGAAGAGCAAGAGCAGCTGCAATCCAGCAACGAGTAACAATGTCCAAGAGCTAATCAGGGTGTATGAGCTTGGGATGATCTTGATCATGACTAGAGTCGCGTTTTCAGGGCAGGAAAGTGTGGCCGTTCATCGAAATTTTATATCGGCCTGAACCCTCTGGCCGATTTGTCATTCTTTCCCTATATATAGCAACGCGATCGTCAAACAGGATGCTCGAGGTGCTAAACGAAGCTCAGACCAGAGCTTTCATCGTGTCCTCATTTAACGAGATTCTTATCTTGGAATCTCGTCACATCATATATGAATCAGTGCAATCGGGAAAGTTCATGCTTCTTCATCAATGCGTAGAGAAGATCCTTTGTGGCTGAATATCTTTGATGAAGAAGCTTCTTGCGTTGTCCAGCAGACCTTCAGGTTACAGTCCCTGACGCGCACACTCGAAGCCCCCTATGAGCAGGCACCAAGCCTTGTACTATTCTTCGAATCACCAGAACATCGATACTTTCCACAACAAGAGGACGCAGGCGTGTATCTACGTCTAGATCCAGACACGGCGAATGAAGCAAGCCCCTTACTTCTTGCCAGTACACAATCGATTCTATCACATTCGGCATCACGACGGCGACACAAGCACACCCATTGCTCCATTGCTGAGTCGAAATGTTTTCCAAAAGCTGAGGCATTGACGGTTTTGCCCAGGCTGATGCTCCCTTTTGTTGATGTCATGTGTTTCATCTGCATTAATTTGTCGGACGTGCTTGCCATCGAGACACAGGTCGAACAGTGGACTCTTGCATGTGGTGAACACATGACAGGCGTATCTATGCCCGCCGTCGCTGTCCTCCTGGGCGCAACTTTTCCTCTGCAACCTTCGACGATGCAGTCGCGACTTACCAAGAGATTCCCAACTGTGACCATTTCTGCCGTCAGAATGGGTGAACTGACGACGTGGGCAACGAGTGGCATGCGTCCCCTTCGCAAAAGCTTAAGATGTGCAACAACTCGTGCACGACGTTGGAAAGCAAGTAACAGAGTCATCTTCTCTGCGATCCACCTCACCGCTCTGGTACGCGAGTCCTTGATCGTAGCTGCCGCTAAGAAGCGTCCTTTCCATTATATCGAGGCATCGCGATCTGCGCATCCGGTGGCACCAGATCTAGCCAAACACCTTTTTGCATTCGCAAAGATGTTGCCAAGAGACATGAACCCAAATTTCATGGCTGAGTCAGTCGCAGCGAGCTTTTTTCTCGACCACTTCACCCCGGGAATGCACGGTTCGTGAAGCTGAACCCGACTTCTCCTCTTCCACCCAACCCTACCATTGTCTTCGCTGACGAGAACCTTGAGCCAGATTTTCGTATTGATGACGTATTCGACCAACTGTATCGTGGCGCTTGCCAGAAATTATACAGTGACGTAATATTCCCAAGCAGCGATGAAATCTTGCATCACATGGTCCTGCTCCATCGCAAGCTGCGCAGGTCGAAAGCTGGCAGCAGTAGCGTTGTCGACCTCGTCAAAAGGGTCATGGACGGAAACAAGCGCAGGTGGGCGAGAATAGGGGGCAGTACCGATACGTGTTTCGCGTGTCTAAGAAGAAGGCCTGAGTACTTCCTGCCATGTCATCATTCGCTATGTCTTGCGTGTGTCAAGGATTTTGGGGATCCATGTCAGCAAAATCCGACCCGTTTTATCTTGACGACTTGTTGCCTATGCGGACGCAAGACGAGTAACCTTGTAGTCTTGGATCGACCGCCCACCGCCGGCATAGGGCTTCTCTGTCTGGACGGTGGAGGGGTTCGAGGCGTTGTGCAGACAGAAATTCTCAGTCTTCTCGAGCAACGAATTGGACTGCCAATCCCGGTCCAGGAGCATTTCCAATTGGCTGCGGGAGCCAGTGCTGGTGGTTTGAACCTCATTGCCCTATTCCTTAAAGGATGGCAACCGTCAACCTGTACGAGTAAATATGAGAAAATGGCCCACCTCATCTTCCGCAAAGGCGTCTTCACTCGACACATGCCATGGCTCTCGGCCGTGTTGGCTTTATGGACCAGAGCACTCTACCCAGTGGATACCCTGGAACAAGTCTTTCAACAAACGTACAATGCAGACGGCGGAGAAATGATGATGTTGGATCCATCATATGCTTCATCTATCGGGGCACGGATCATCCTGCCCGTTGCGCGGAGTCCAGAACCCAGAGTCCTCGTATTCACAAATTACAATGAAGAGAAGCAAGCATTCGCGGCCGGTCATGCAAGCTATGAGGTGTTTGACAACCAACCCGGCGTGGCTGTTTCAGATGTGTGAGTTTGCCTAGCTTTTTTTCCATTTTTCATCATGTTACGAAATTGTGCTGACTAAAGCGACGAATGCAGAGCACGAAGCTGCACCGCAGCGCCTATGTTCTTCCAGCCCAAGTTCATGCCGAACATTGGATGGTTACAAGATGCTGGCATTGTAGAGAACAATCCGCTTAGCTGCCTCCTCTCTCAGTATTACCGACTCTATCCCGGACGAGGGCACTACCAATACCTCATCAACATCGGGTCAGGACAACAAGCGAAAAGCTCTACTACCAATCCACGCGGTCTGTTGAGCGGTGTAATGGGCGCATATAGAACCAGTGCGTTTGCTAGAATAGTTTCTGCGTACGAGTGGCTCCTGAACGGGCTTTCGTACTGGGAGAGCTACACAGGCTCAATGAAACAATCCTCGGAGCTGAGGGAGAGGTGCGTTCGACTGGACACGCCTATTTTACAGGCGAGGCTCGATGATGCAACAGCTGTCCCCGAGCTAAAGGCAACGGTACATTCTGATATGTTACTTTCAAAGACTATCGATGACTTGGCCGATCGAATTGTTGCATCTCTATTCTACTTCGAGCTTGAAAGCATACCAGATCACAGCTATGGCAACGTCGAGGTGAAAGGACGCATTTTGTGTTTGCGCAGGAGCGGAGATGCAGCATTGCCACTGGTAGTTGAGAAGCTCAGGAACCACCACGTTCGTTTCTCTATAAATAACAAGGTTCTTGGAAGCGACTTGCTAAAATGGGCCCTTGACGAGAAAGGCGATTTCTCAGTGCCTACTGAGATTCTGGTGACTGGCCAGGAACTGTCTGTGTCGCTTCGCTGGCCCGATGGCAGGTGCTATCCGGTCAGTGGCAGTCCGTTTCTTGTCCCGAACCTGGTCGTTCTGCAAGGCCTCGACGCACCGTTTGGGCTCCCAGATCACAGAAGATGGAGACACAAACCGGCGAAACAGATTGGCACACTAAGTCCTCAAGGAGATTCCCTAAATCAAGCAGGGAAACCAAATTTGAAACGTGGACTGATGGAAGTGGACATGGCTTGTAAGAAGAGACGCATTATTGGAATCACGAACCACACGAGGAAACGTGTACAAAAAAGAGGTCACAGACTAAGGATAGAACTAGGATGAACTGTCCGTTCAAGTGATAAATTAGTCTTGTCATCCTGCCTTGCACACGGCTCGTGAGCATCCCGATGGTGACAATGCTGTTGTTTCTATTTCCACTGGCGCTACTCGCTGCATTAACGAGCGCGAAAAGGGCCTCCGTAACACCCCATGACCGGTATTCATCTTCCATCGGAGTTCTTGGGTGCAAGATCAACACGGACCGAGTGGCCTATTGGCCAGGGACAATTGGGTGTAACAACATTTGCCTGGAGGTTTCTTATGAGGGCAGAAGCCTTCATCTGCTGCGAGTAGATCAATCAGGGGGAGCATTTGACGTCTCTTACAACGCGTGGAATCAACTAATTTTCGGTACTTCCGCCAGAATATCCCCACATCTAGGAGGCGCTTTCGCGGTGGATTACGAATACGTTCCCGCAGAAAGATGTCGTCACCTCATGGAAGACGGCACTCTTGCTTTCTCTGCAGCAAACAGTATGAACTACGTGGCGCTTTGTCTGCAGGACAGTGGCAGCTGGGTCTCGAAGAACTTTCGGCTTTACAATATCCTCGATCCTCAATGCAAGTATGGCTTCAACGAGATCTGCACTCTGACCCAAGGTCTCCCAGTCTGCCTCCATACACTAGGTTCCAACCAAAGGTTAGAGGGACATGATGTGAAAGATTTGTCGTACGTGGTCTCTTGAGAATGGGCGCATCTCCAGCCTCGATCCCCCAGTCTTTGTTTCAGAAGAAGATTACGTGAGAAGTCAACACATAGTTGCAGCACCCGTGCAATGCCCGTATATAAGTGAATATACCGACCCAGCCCACCTTCAGCATAGGTCGTCCACACTCTATGGGTCTACCACTTTTTGTCGAACCTGGGCAACGCAAGCTCGAAAAGTCGTCGACCTCCGAGAAATGGACTTCTTGCTCTGAAGAGTCTTGCCACAGGTCTCGATTTCAGCGCTCCTGTCAGCATCTAGTAGCCCTAACGTGGGTTGCAAACTGGTACGATCCGTGGCGCTCCCTTCGCGACACGATAAAGTCTTGTCTCGGCCACAATGATTTCGCCTACTGGGGAGTTTGGACCGCGTTTGCCGACACGGGCCGTAGTGGTGTTTTTGAAATGATTCTGCGCATCCGGCATCCTCGACTCAAATTCGGTGCGGATGATGTTTCGTCTCTGTCAAAGCCAAACAATCGAGATTCACAGTTCCGCCTAGAACAATGCTTCGCGAATCGATTTTCATGTTGTTCGGAGGCTAGTATACGACCTCTTTACGAGATTGATCTAGCTCTATTACAGCCTCTGTCCTTTCAAGTGGGTGATGAATGGTTGCGTGCCGGTTTGAGGACGAACTGTCTGGAAGCAGGGAGATCAGGGTTTCAAGATGGATTGTCATTGGTCCACATTTGACACACCACGACATGTTGGGGTTGCATGTATTGGGCCAGAAATAGATTTCGTCTTGGTAATATATCCAAATTAGTGCTTCTACTAGTGGTAATCACCTTGTCACGGCATTGAAAATCTCCCAACTTCCCATCTGTTATCCTATGCTCCCTTAATGAGCTTTTTGCAATACATCAAGCTCATTTTTGTCATTTTGACGGTTGCGCACTTTGTGGGATCTATCGTCATCTGCGCAATCGCTGCCAAGCCCATAACAGACTCACAGAACGGGAAACGCGGGATTTTCTCCTACCGGGTGTGTTCCATCGCTTATAGAGCGGTCTAAAGGAGACCAGAAGCATGGATAAAGGTCAGCCTGTGAGTTCGAGGCACTGATTGCTTGTGTTATAGTTCAATCTGAGCCCATGGCATCGAGACCTCACAGATGTAATTGGCCAGGTCGGCGGTGACATCGGAAATACGGTCACAGAAGCTGCGTCGATGGTGACGCAAGTCCCAGACAAAGTCAGCAGCATCGCAGGAGCCATTCGGACAAGTATTCCCGAGCATCTCGATATCGCCTTGCACGTTGGTACCGAGAACGTTACGATCTACGTGGAAGGCAAAGCGCAGTCGCTATGGCCGCTCTCCAAACCTGACCTTGACTTGAAACGCATACCTCTCCCAGCCGACATTCACGATGGCATTGCTAATATCATCGATGAGTTCAAGGACGCAGCTTCTGTCAGTCTAGGTGCCGTGCTCGACTGTTTGATCGCGCTTGGCTTCTTTTGCACAGCCGCACTCGTTTGCCTCGCAGCTTTACTGTTCCTCCCCTCGGGACATTGCTCTATGACTACTTATCCTATCGCGTTCTTATGCATTGCATTGGTCTCTGATGGCTTGGCATGTCTTTGTTATTGGCTGGTATACAGGTTTCTGCTGGGTGTTCTGGACGCAGGCAAAAAGTTTCTGAGTGTGAACGCTGGCCACGCAGTTGGGAAGGCGTTACTAGGCTTGTGCCTGTCCGCAGCACAAAGTGGTCTTACGATTATCCTGTCTGTCTTATTTCTGCTCTACAAATTTCATGATCGCCAAGCGCAACGCAACAGACGCAAGGGAGACACGAGCCGCTGGAGCCATTCCATATTCGGATATAATTGATCATGGTTGCACCGCCACCCAAGGATAATTGATGATGGGAGATTCATTCCATGAATAAGCTCAGGTCTTCCGAAAAAAAAAATATGAAATAAGTTTGGAAATTTTGGACAAAACTTCACATAGACCTGCGCATCTCATAAAATGTGGTCTTATGACACATAGCGGCAGATTCTCGTCCCACCCAGTTCTTGTGTCACACAGGCGAAGCAAGAAAGTCAATTCATGAAACGCAATTCGAATATATTTCGCCACGATCAGTGGTAGCGGTGGCGTATTGCTTCGATTCGACTAACCAAACCGCCGGTGGTCATGCTACTCAATCACCAGAGCAAAAATTTGTTGATAAGGAAAAATACACCGGGCTCGCTCTCGAGGTGGTGATTGCCTTCGATGTGGTACGACAGCAATCAGCGGCATCGACATCCCTTGCCTATCATCTGTCGAGTTGAACGGTCTTTAAGTAAATATGGGACAGAATCTATGGCAATACATCTACTTTAACAATCGTTTAGATAGCCCCAGGGTTGCTGCTGGGCAGCCATGACCTTCTTTGGTGGTGAAATGAAGCGTTCTTCGGTCAATGACGAAGTCGATCCATCCAGTCGCTTTCCGTTACATACGGATACCATTCCCATTTCATCCCGCAGTGACAAAAACCGCGACGTAACGGCAAAGTCGCGCTGCACCCATATGGCGAAGTGAAGAGATTGTTTGCTGATCAAAGTCGAAGCACTTGATTTGGACTCGGTACGCTGGAATACGGATCTAATGTACGGCAAACTGCCAGCCACTATCCCGACACATGGCTCCAGCATTGACCATATACCGACATCGCTTGCAGGTGTCAATAGTCTTGCTGCGCCAGGCCGATGAGCAGGAAAACTTACACAGTTCTATACAGAAAATCCGGTGTGATCTCGAGAATTCTGATGTACCGTATACGAACAAGCATCACCACCCCAGAACTAGAGAAACGTGAGCAGGTATATGGCATTCTTGCTGGAACAAGAACTCTTACGTGCTCCCAAGACTCAGAAAAATAATTATGATGATTTTGGTCTTGTTCCGCTTTAGTTTGACCATGATAGCTCTGGATCTCGAACCAGAGATCGGGTTGTGCGAATTGAAATGGCTGACTTTCGTTGAGCTCATCAAGTTTTGTGCTGTTGCACACGAAGAGAGGATAGCAATAATGATGTCGCTAGTTGCTCCTATGATACTATGTGCGATCGCCATGGGAGGGAGAAGGCGCGCATGCTCACATTTGCCTGACAGATTGACCTGCCGAAATTGCTCCCAAAAGTAGGATGGGGGGCTACACTGTAGCAAGTTGCTCAGGAAATACGCAGTATTGAACAAGTATACAACGATCAAACATGCGTACAATATTCGTATCTGCAGTTTCGAAGGATGTAGGCGGAAGAGCAGGAGGGCAATTGACGTCCGGACCAAGACGCTCAGCGGACCAAAGATGAGCTCGCAGATGAACCATGCTCGGAAGGAGATGAATGCCTCGTCCAAGGACATTTCGGCCGCATGTTTCCCGGTACCTCCGTACACAACGCCTTCCAAGGCAAAGCTTGCCATTATCGTGTATATCAACTACGCGATGTTAATCAAGCAAAACGATGGCGCGGCGGATCAGCTTACCAAAGCGGCAAACATGGTCACATCTTCTGCCCAGGGCATTTTATTCCATGGCCGGTTTTCTCTCTTCTTGATCAATAGACGAGACCATATGCGAAGGGGGGCGACGAGAAGCCAAAGGATGCTCAAGCAGCCTATCTGGATGCCAAAAAGCTTTTGGGCCTGATCAGAAGCGATTGACATGTTCACCAGCAGGCTCTCTTGTGTTTCTGACTTTCTGTGATTCTGTGGGAGCAACAGCAGATGAGCTGCCAGTTTTATTAATAACGAGAGTGGCGAGGCCCATTTTGCCCCATCTGTGTTAGGTTCTTCACCTCTTGCTTGATTACAAGCTACCATTGTTACGTTTCTAGAATACCCGGGATGTGAAGCAACACCGACGGTTAGACCGCGCCACTAACCAGCACACATTGTTGAATCTAGACAACGCACCAGGGCCACCCCGCATTCGACAAGAGAGCCGTAACAAATCCAAGAATGCCAATCAAGCCTGTTCGTGAGCTTACCACAGACGACGCACTTGAGTGAGAACTGGCCCCGCCCTCATTCTGGGATGAATTTCCGCAAGTAACGGCACCGAAGTGTCGAATTTTTGCGTAATCATTCTGTCCACATTGGGCTATCAAGCATGAGGTCGCCTCGGATCGTATTTTTTCTTGATTTGCCTTGGTACAGATGCAGCGAGTGTCCAGAGGGCAGCCGACTTTGGCGATGGCATCTTTCAAGCAGGGCACCTAATGACGATCTCTTGGTGAGAACAACTCATGAGAGCGCATTGAATGAAATCTTACGGCACAAATTGGCGTCTCGTCAAAACTCAAGGCGTACGCAGCGAACGAGTTGGCGATAAGAAAATAAAGCCCACGCATGTTTGCAGATGGGAAACCGGCTTTGAGATGTTTAATAGTCGAGACAAGGTGAAATTTGCGCTTGTCGCCTACCTGAGTTTTATGTTGCAAACTTCCTTTCCCACGTATTTATACCCATGTCAGCTGTTATGTTACTTCGTTTTCCACACCGAGAGACAGTTTTTCAGTCTTCTGACCCTCCCTCTGTGACCCGATGCAGCACTCGAATACTCAGCTAATGTGTTGTGTAGGCCAAAATCCAAGCAAGGAACTATGAGAATGGCAAGGATAATCAATGTGGTGTAGAACATAGACCCATAATTAGTTTTGAGCAAAACGTGTTCCGCCTTCGCTTCTCGCTGAATCTGTTGGTCAACCATCAGAAACAGGGCTAGAATCCCAGCCACATTTCCTGAACTGAGGAGAAACAGGGTGGATCGAGTCGCCGTAAGGATCCATCTCGCCTGTGTTGGTTTGCCGATCCATTTCTCCGCGCAGAGCCTGGATAGGTAGCGCAGCAATGATAGCGCGCGCAATGTCGATATACACATGAGCGTGATGAACAAGACTCTCAAACACTTTGCTGTAGCGGCAAAATCTTGAAGTCGATGCAAGAGAGGGGGGTATGAAAGCTCGGAAGACGAATTTGTGGGGAACTTGACTCGCTCCGATGACTCTGGGTCGTGACCGTCATCTTGTCTGAGGGTTCCGTCCGACAGGATGCAAAAAGTTGAGTACGAGGCGACCACACTCGATCGATTCTTCGAGGCAAGAGAAGCATCTATATTGATCTGGCTGATATTTTAGTGGCACTGCTTGAACGCGTATGTCAGTTGTTGGCCGACCTACCCCCAGGAAGGAACATCGCACGGAATTCGACAGCAATTGTACGCAACAAATTGAGAAAACAATTGCCCAAGTTAAAAAAAACCCGAAATGATCAGCGCTGCGCATGAGACGCTTTCTAAGCTCCTCAAGGGCGATATATAAGTGTTGACGGCTGCCAACGCAAGCTAATTCTTCCCGTCTATTTTGAATCCAGAGGCCGGCGACCTTCTTGTTCTATCAGCTCTCAAAATAGAGATATTAGAATAGAAAGGAAATGGCAGTCAAGGTGGAACATGAAAGCGGTCGTGCTTGCCCTGTCGCTACGCGACATATAATCGACGATTGCTCCTGCATTCCGTCGTCCAAAAGTGCTCATGTGGTTCGCCCTGATATGGCTCACCGTTCTAGCTGTCGATTTGTCCATCTGGGTATTAGTCACACGTTTTCCCAACCTGCATCTGCAGTCTTATCGTCATCATTTTTTCCATCGACCTTTGATCATCGCGAGGCATGACGAGGACAAAGAGCAGGAGGTCTTGAAGCGCGCGTGGACTTTGCTGCCCTCGGAAGCGGTCGAGATGGGAGGCTTGACCCCACCATCGAATGTAAGGAAGACTTTATCATTGGTGATTTTCTTACAGAACTTCATGGCCTTGATTACGGTAGGAAGCGGAAACGTTATCCGAGACGTATCACGACGCTCCGGACAACTTGCGCTCCTCAACACAATCCCTCTTGTTTTGTTGGCCTATCCAGACTTAGTGCTAGCACAAGTGGTCAATCAAAGCGGGCCAGAAATCATATGGGCACACCATCTCATGGGCTGGGTTGTATGGCTGGAGCTCGTGGCGCACGCTGGCTTGGCAACCGTGGCACCCGTGCATTCAAGTAAGATCGTGGCCTTCCTTCCCGAAGCACGAGACACAAACACTAACGCAGTCCAACAAAGTTGCAATCATTTACATCATTGTAGGCATAACGGTGAGTCTCGCCCCTGATATCAATGAGGTGAATCCAGTCGCATGGGGCTGACCCTGGAGAGCAGGGATTCGGATTCTTGTATTCAGCGTTGCTAAGTAAGGTGAGGGGAGGACCGCCGAGAAACGTCGCCAATAGGCGAGAACTACTTTCTGGCCACGGGGCACTGGGGACAGCATTTCTAATCTCGATCCTTGCTCACTTTCCCGAGGGGAGGACTCAGGCAATTGCAGCCACCTCGATCGCGCTGCTCGTTGTGGGTGCTTTGGTCAAGAGCCCGGCGACATTACCTATCAAGGCGAGGCATGATCATACCCGAACCATTCCAGGATCCAATCCTGGGACGGAAGGAAAAGCCATCGCGTGCAGCCTTGATAATGCCAAGATCACGGATGGACAAACTTGTTACTTTGGGGTGAACGGACGCTTCATCAGGGTAGCCTGGACCCGTGAGTCTCGATGGCGCGGCGCTTCCTCTCATTTCACTTTGGTGACCAATCTCACGATGGAGGGCGAGTTGAGTATCACCGGACCGTTCTTCGGTCCTCTATCGCGATACGTTCGCGCCCCGAAAAGTGTGATCATTCTCTGCACGGACAGCACTTTTCCTGAGGCTCATAGTCTCTTACATGCTCGCCAAGAATCTGAGCAAGGGCTTACGACCAAGATCTACTGGAGTGGAGCATCAAGATGTCTGCATCAGTCGTTCATCGACGAACATCAGTGCGATTACAGTCATCTCATCAAGGCGGTATATTTTCATGCGCAGACGGCCGCGCAGGGCGGGTCCTGGAGGTCTCTTGTCAAAACAGTCCAAGTAAATCAGCCGGGCATCCAGCCCTTTCACAGTCAGCGCGTGTCGTTGGACACTGTGACAAATGTAGTCGCCATGTATGCTGATAGAACTAATTATAACGGCCCGATCGGAGGCTCTCAACGAGATGCCCACGATATTGATCCGCAGGTTTGACTTAGGTTCAATTTCCTGAAGAAGAAACCGATGAGAAATGAGGAATGGAAATACAATTGTACAGCACACACTCTGATTTAAGCAACTGCAAAACCCCTTTTCCCTGTCCAGGGTGATCGTTGTCGCCTTCACAGTTGGGCCATTGCCGTTGGTACGAGTAATCGTGATGGTGCAGAATGAAGAAGTGTCCGTTCAGACGCAAGACGCTGAGTCAATATCTGCCCTCGCCATGCCTCAGCTAGCAACATCGCGAATATTCGGGGAATCAAAATCGTGCCGCATGTGCGCGCTCTTTGTCCTCACGATCGCCATTGAGTCTGTCTGACCATTTCACATTCCTCTGTAAACGGCTATAACGCCTTTGAATCAACCTGTCTGTTTGCGACTCTCGAGCGCAGTGCCCCTCCTAACGGTGTCGTGCGCGTGGGTGCCTCTCGTCGAATCAATGGTGCGGCTGCAAGGCAACACCTCCATCGATTCGGAGATTGGTGACAATTTCCTCACTTGCAAAGGTATGGGTGGTAAGGGCTTGTTCAGTCTGAGACGTTGACGATCGCCCTGGGTTTTCTTCTCGTTCACCTCTAACACCGCTAAGGAGCGACACTCATTGAAGGTCTTGCGTGTTGTCAATTCTTGACCAGGGGTGCTTCGGACTTTGAATTCCATAGACGAAACCTCCATGCGCCATCCTGTTCGCGGACTTGGCTCTCGGATCCTAAATACTTCAAAACTCAGGCCGTCTTGGACATCTGTGCCGGAAATGACGAAGCGCCAAAGCCACGTGGTCGTTCTTGTATGACATATGAGAGAACATTCATCATGCACGTACCGTATGCTTCCATTGAAGACGAGGTGTATTTCGGGTCATCAAGGACAGGCGTGAGACGTTCTCACGGATTATGCGATGATTGAGCCAAAAAAGCCCCTCAATCAAAACCCTTGATCCGCCGTCGGTGTCATGGCTTGCATGGGCTTGATTGCCAGTAACCCAATTTGGATGACCACGAGCCCATGACATGATCGTTTCACCACTCTGACCCATGCAGGTGATGTGGTATAAGAAGCGCGCCCCGCTGCGATGGTCTATCAAATCTTCCGATTCCTGGATTCTTTTCTCAGAGGACTAGCCTACCTTGCCTTCACCGGGATATACAAGCATCGGATCATCCGATCCAGCACTGCACCGGAATGACGGCTTTCCAGAGAATGCTCATATTTGCCTTCATGGGGCTCCTTTGCGGCTTGGCGGTAGGAGCCGATAAGGTGATCACCATTTCGCTGTTCACCACAACAACTATATGTCCGCGCACAAGAACTCTTGTAACCGGTGGTGTGTGAGTCTGTCTGAAGCCCGTAAGAATATGGCACTCTGACTCTTCTGAAAAAAATAGAACGCACACAAAGACCCAAATCGTCACCTACACCATCGCGGTGGCGGTAGAGCAAACTGTTAGATTGCCTGGACCGACGGAAACGCGCACGCAGCTCACGGTCATGAATGTGACCCGGACTTTGATCAACTACGAAACGATCACGCCCTCGATAGTGCAGGTCATTAAGCAGCTGACCTCATTCGCAACGATGAACAACACCGTGCACGTTACGCCGACCCCGTCTACGTTTGACACGTTGAAAACGCCATCGCCTCTCCCATCAGTAACAGCGTCAACAAACATCCCTAGTTCATATGCCAGAGCTGCAGACAGCACATCAGCGAGCAGAATCCCGACGTATAGTTCATGGTCCACGTGGACTGAATTGACGGCAGGCAGCGCCGATACCGTCACGACAAAAGCTGGTTTAGCCGATAGCACCATGATCCCAGTGCCACTTGAAGGCTCGAAGACCGATTCACTCGATGAACAGGGACCAATTTCGGGCACAAAGACAGATTCAGAAACTAGATCGACGCCGGGAATGCAGTTGAGACCAGGAACAGAGGTAGAGGTGTCCATAGAGACCAAGCTAGGGTCTGGACCACGCGTGGGCCCAGCCACGAAGTCGACGGCTCAAGCGACAACCAACAGTACTCTGTCTTTTCCCCATGTTGCCTCGGAGACCTCGCATGCCGGAGACGTTGTGTTGAGTCGCGGTGCTGTGACGCTACTTCTGCCTCAGTTATTATGGTCAATTGCAATACCAGCTGTCGGCGCCGCATTTGCGGTTCTGGGCGGCGTTTTCTAGACGGTCCATTCCCGTACAATACATGACGCATCTTTTCCTCCCTTTCTCTAACAGTCTGTCGCACAATCCCTTGTGTCGACTGCCTTGCCCAGGTCGTTGTATTCTCTGCCGCTTGCAATCCGATTTGTCGTGTGCAAAGGGTGAGCGTTTGATGGAAAGCGTGCGTAACCAAGGCCTTGGCGAGAACCCCTTGAACCTATCGGCGCAACACGATGCTAAGCAAGCGATGTGAAGCGGCGAGCTTCAATTTCGCGCAACGGCAGTTTCTCGATCGCGGCTCTTTCCACTTCCACATTACTTAGACTTCATCGATAGCTGCATTATGTAATGAACTCACATTCGTCGCCATCTTTCGCGTACCGTCTTTGGGGACACTAATCAAGCGTCGGTGATCAATCAGTCGACGGAGGCGTCTGACCTGTCTTGCGCTGCTGCTGCTGCTGCTGCTGCTGCTGCCAATCACCTGCGCACACACGCGGAGTGACAGCTTTTATGCAACAAGTGACAAGCTTGGCGGTGTGTTATAATTGTGATGTTCGTTCCCGTCCCGTGCTCCGAGCACAACACCACGTATTTTGAGTGGTGTCGTGCTCGGAAAACCCTTCCCTGCATCGATCCAGAGCACACATTAGCTCCTTGAGCATCGCGAACGCAAAAGCGCCTATTTTAATTTAGAGATAACGGCCTTAGAACCACACGTGATCACCCGCGTTCTAATAATGCAATATTGGCAATTCAGGGCTTCGTCATCAATTAGATCGTCACGGTGATGATCCGCTGCAGGCGGCTAGCGCTAAGGCCATCATTGGACCCCCTCGCGACAGACCGAGGAGCCGAGTCGTGGTGCCATCATCAATGGACCTCAGCCAGCACCAGACTCGCCCTAACGCACCATTGGCAGCGTTTCTTTGTGACATAACCTCTATTCTCACGCTTCACTTCTGCCTATCGCGGTAACTCGCTCTCTCGTCCATCTTCCCTCGTACGCCTATAGATTGTCCCATTTCTGTCGAGACGTCTTGTCCCCGTTCGCAAAAATGAACCCTGAGTGGTATGCGCCGGATCTCACCTTTATCGTCAGTGACGGCCTCAGTTGCCTCGTTACGAAGCTGATCTACCGGTGCGGGCTCAAATCGCTTCACATGGCAGGCTTCCTTATGCTGTAGCTTTAATACCTACGCGTGCAGCGAATTGAAATGCGGGATTAGGTTCCTTGGCTAATCAGACCAGCATGTACCCAGAGGCCGGCCAACCTGACCCGTGGCAACGCCCGGCGGCAAACAGGCCATCAAAGAAGCTATCGGGCATTTTCCGAAGGGCGAAAAAGGTCGGCTGAATCGATGTAGATCGGTGAATGCCCCGGACAGGAGGTTACCCCCCTAGGTCCACCACCAAAATTCGCTGCACAGATATGACTTCGAGTAACGAAGGACATGATAATAACAGTGGAGTTCGAGCATGATCTAATCTCAAAAAGGTTAGCCCCCCCCCGCGGGCATGCTTACGAAGCAATTTTTGCGTGGATGCAACATGCCCCATGAGTGATAAGCGTCGCTTACTTGTAGAGCTGCTGCCACGCGCCGAATGCTGGGTCAGCCCAATTCCTCCGACCCGCCTTGGTTCACAAGGGAAGCACTGACATAACGGACCACATCCAACAATATCACGCACGCGATTGTTCACAAGTAACACAACGGATACAGGTATGTCCGGAAGTCCTCGAAAAGGTGTAACATCGCCCTCTGCTTTTGCTTTCATGATAGCTACACATCTGCTGATTATAGCGCGAGAGCCCTTGAGGCACTTAATAAAGCACCAGGACGACTGCCTCTCAACTACCACATCATGAGAAGCAAGAAAAGCGCAACCCAAAGAGTTCCTCCCCAAAGGCTTCATCTGCGTCTTCGAATAGCCAAATCCCGTAGCTCAATCATGGTGGGAAGTCTTCCCGCGAGAAAAACTCCCTCACGATGTTGAATCAGCCGGTGCAGATGATCCTCCGAACTCTCCTCTTTCCTGAAACATCGGCGATTGTTACGAGGCAGTCTCCCACGGAGTATTTCAGGCGACGGAAGGCAATGTGTTGAATATGTATGATACATCGTGAAATGATGATGGCTCAAAAGGTACGAGATCCCATGAATAGGGGGTTAAACCAGACTGGAAGCAGTCTTGTGTCATCAGGCTGCCAAGATTGCCGATTTGAGGAAGCGGTTGCCACTCAACGGGCTCAAAGAGATTCTGAGATGAAGAGAAAGCCTTCTCTGCCGTGGGCACATCGACGATGCTTGATCGCTGTAATGTTGTGCTTGATGATGACGTCGTTGGAAGCAATATGAATGGACTTTTGACAAGCTCTTGAATCCGATTAATGTCGTTCTTCGTGGCAGCGAGCTTCACTTCCTGCAGTGTGACCATCATCTTTGCAGTATTGCTCTTTTTCTTCGCCCTGTGTCTTTGCTGAGCTATTCGATTCTTCTCCCTCTTCTGTTGGAGACTATTTTCTCGGTCAGTACCATGTTGAGACATTGTGCGCATGATCGATTTGTCCTATCATGGCGAGCGTGACAATGTAGCTTTAAATAAAAGGCAGTAGCCGATCCTCTTTCAGTTTATTTCGGAAAGCAAGACTTGGCCTTCGTCTGTCATGCCCTCATGTTTCAGGATTTGACGCTTAGTATGTTTCAAGTTCGATCATGCTTATCCCCTGTGGCCACGCCACTGACTAGATACGCCCAACAAGATGATGCCATGTCTCTGCGTGAACGCAAGGCTCCGAGGAACCGTTATATTCTCATCGAAGCTCGGCCCACCAGCTTGAAACTTGCGAACGCGATGGAATGGAAGGCTTTGCTATTATGCCATTTGATCATGGTGCAGCCCTTGTTTGAACAGTCACGGCTCTCGGGCAATGTCCGCCTACTCTGAGATCTCACGGCTGTCATCCTCTGTCCATGTTGCTCTCACTCTTTCCCTGACATTGCCAATCCCTCAAGGCCATAAACAGGACTAAACAGGACGAAACAGGAGGACATACAGGACTACATCGTCGTGGAGGCCTCATCAGACCTCAGGAGTTCACACGGTGCGGCGCGCATCTATTGTTTTCAATTTTTCCAATCATGCAAGCTGTTCAGCGCAGTGCAGTCCGACAACGAGATGGGTGTCAAAGACTCTTATTTGGTATTCATGGAGATTAAGCTTCTCTAAATACTTGAAGCCCCCCAATAAATCTCTTCCTCTCTCGCATGAGAATCTGAAAAATGAGTCAAGCCAGAAGATTTTCCGTGGCAGAAAACGGCTTAGAACTGAGGGGTAACATGGAATCCTCAAAATACATTTGGCAATGGGGGAAATCGTGCACTTCTGAGGCAAAGAATGGATAGTCAATCAAGCGGGTGAAATCGTCAGGAAAGACCCCAAGGGCTGCGGAATAGCTGTTCCAGTCCGCATCGAGTCGACCCAATTGTGCAGCAGCGGGCCTCATGAGTGCAGTCTCCGGAATGAAAGCGAACAATGGGTCCAAATTTTGGCTAAAGATTGTATCCATTTCAACTGATGGCCAGGCTGTGACCTCTTGATCAGGTGAAGCCTGGAAAACAACATCTTCGCGAGTCACTCCTTCGTCGTCGAGATGTGGCATTTGAGCTTCCTCTCTTGCGGTCGCCACCGCAAGAGCGCCAGCTTCAATAGCGAGAGAACAGGGAGGAGAACGCGGAGAAGGACAGAGAAGGGTCAGGGGAGAGGATGGCGAAGATGCAGTCGTTTTCGTAGCCACCAAAGAATCGGGGAGCTTATCGTTGAAAACGTGGTCTTCGTTAAAGTCTTTGTTCGAAATTGACAAAGTTACTTTGCTATCTGTCAAGATGGCCAACTCGTGAGCCTTTTTCAGAATGCCTTGTCTTCTTTTTTTGAAAGTCGCGTTGCGATTTCTCGTGTTCTCTAGTTTTCTTATTTCGATCTTTCTTCTCCCCATTGCCTGCCAGCCAGCTACGCATTTGATTTCCGTGCCATTGCTGTCTTATATCGATGCACAGGAGGCCAAGGATAGATCCAAGCATGTGCCCAATCTCGTCATGCTATTTTAGTCATTTTATAATGATAGAGCGATGTCCTAAAATCACTACACCTGCTGGCATATATCAGAACGATACTCCTCATCATTTCATACACACGATATGGTCATGTACAAATCTGCAATATGCAGCATTCTGCTCGCCATTTCCGCTGTCAAGTGTCAGGAAGACACCAACGGCGAAATACACTGTCCTCGAGATGTCGCAAGACTCGATCGAGGTGGTCAAGTGCAAATTTACAGCCCAAATGCAAATACCAGCTGCGACTCTGTGGTCTTTTCTTTAGTGAAAAGCAACTCTTCCAATCTTGAGTTATCAAGTCTGTTCAGAAACTCTATCCCAATCATCGGCGGCGCAACACCTTGTGACGATTGGCCTGCACAATTTATTTCGTTGCCCAGCAGTTTAGTCAACGAAGAAGTAAAAGTCACCTGGAACTGTATGGGAAATCGCGTCTTTTGTCGCATCATGAAGATAGGAGATGCGGCATCGATGACGTCGACTATCTCGGACATCACAGTTAGCCAAACGTGTCATCTAGGTAAGACTCCTCGATCGTTGGCCTCGCCCCTGCCACAAATCTAACGTCAAGGTATCAGGAACAATCGGCACAGCGACAAACTCAATACCCGCCCCACCTTCGAGTGTTAGCGGCGGCTCCTCGACAACAAGTCCCATCGAAAGTCACGCAACAATAAACTCGGGTTCTGACCGAGGCAACAATCCTATTCCCTCTACCTCAACAGAAAGTGCGGGAATTCCTGGAGTAACAGACGCTTCGTCGGCCCGGCAAACGATGTCACAAGATACGGCCGCGGCTGGTCCAGGCAGCGCTCAAATCACCATTTCGACCGAAACTTCTCCTGCAGCGGCGGCCGGTCCAACGGCTGCAGGCAGCACTATGAATATCGCGACGCAAAGTGAATCTATCTGCACTTGCCCGAAAATATAATGGGGAAGAAATCTTGTCATCCATAGGAAGTGGATACATGTGTAGGGGGTGACAGGGGTAGGGTTTGCGCGGATCTTTGAGAGTTAGTCTGGTCATCATGACACCATGTTACATAAAGAGAGGTTTGAATGTTCAGAATCAAAGCGAATCTCGAATTTGATCTCCTCATTTTCTCATTGCCGATGCGACCTTTTCATTTGTTTAAGAATCCTCATAGCACCATTCTCCCGGTTGGAACACGATGGCGCCAACCTCGAACAACCACTCATCAGAAGATCGCACGTCTCTCGCTGTAGATCTTGTGTATAATAGCTATTGCCCTGTTGCATCTTGTGGTACATTATCTGCCCTTCGCCACAGAAAGAAAGAGGTTCAGGCATGGCTAAAGAGGGAGATCATTGACGATTTATTCTTGCCGACTGATTTTGACCCAGAAGTCATGCAGAGCTGGAACTTGATTCTGATTGGCAAAATACGTATTCTGGAATGTTGCTTCAGAGTGTGTTTCTCTTGGAAAGGGACCGATCAGGGCGAGGGGCGAGTGGAGGCTCAGTCAATCATATACCGTCACGGGACGTTGGCGGCTTATTATGCGCAATCCGCGTCTTTTCAATCCAGAATCACCGGCTGTTCGGACTGCATAGAGTATGGACAAACAAGCCCCTGCTTTGAAGAAATTCGAGACAGACTTTGGTTGTGCCACCTTGTGCACGATACTGAAAGCATCGGCCTACTCGAGCCCGGATACATGTCTCGATCACAAGTACAAGCGTGGTCATTTGTTGTTAGCTTGGCGACGCTCGAGGTCGTAGGCTTCTCGGTAGATAGCACTCTGGCGGTGTCTTGGTGTCGCTTGATGCTGTCACATTCACGAACTTTGGTCGAAACGATTCTCAGAGCGGATAGAATTTGGGTAGGGGAGCACGAGTGGCCAGCACCGCCCCCATACGAACTATAATTTGAAGTCATGTGGCAACACAGAAGTAACATGGTGCGCACACAAGATACGCAAGCCGAATTCCAATTTCGCAACGAGACTTGATGATGAGCTTGAGGGAGCCCAGGCCGAAGTGATAAACTGGAAAAAATGGTGTACGGACCTATCTAGAGGTAACAATCATGATCCTCGCCACCCTTCCTCGAGTAGGATAGTCTTAGCTCTGGGATCGAACCAAACACTTCGACGCCGACCTGCCGTCGAGGCGTGGCGTTTTAGATGACGTCTCCAGCTGTTTCTATGGTTATCTTTGCGGCAAAACTCGCACTGTGAGTATTTCTGCCGCTGTCGCTTGCTACACACAATCAGCCATTTAATGCTTGATATAGAAAACACAAATAGAAGGAAGAAGAGAGACGGAGAGGCTTAAAGTCTGCGAACTTTTCGTGATATCGATTGAGCTTGTGATGGCTCTGAATCTCCTTTTTATATTCACTGGAGGGGCAGTTGTGTTTGCCCTGGTCGGGCTTCAATGCTTGACGCTCTCGGGCTTCTGCAAGATGTCT
Organism: Aschersonia sp. MBC 508; assembly: GCA_030780645.1. NCBI lineage: Eukaryota > Fungi > Ascomycota > Sordariomycetes > Hypocreales > Clavicipitaceae > Aschersonia > Aschersonia sp. MBC 508. The sequence goes on along the minus strand of JAPFUF010001137.1, from coordinate 1,274 downwards.
CGCGGATCACAAAGCCAAGCCGGGTTGTCCATCTGTGAGAATCCTGTTGGTGCACGCTCGCCAAGGTTTGTCCTAGAATCAAGATAGCCCAAATAGTTATCCAGTTCCTCGACGCGTTCATCTTTCAGCACACAGAAGGGGAAAGTCAGCGAGAATGATACTCCCGTTGCGTTCCATGACGGAGATTGGACATCAATGAAGACAAACAGGGTGGCAACGCACCGTTTTTGAGACCAAATTGTGTTCCAGCATCTGCATCGCCGAAGAGCCCAGTCATTGCAAATGGACCGAGCATTTCCAAAAAGCTTTGAGCCATCTGTGAGTCGCGAAATGTTCAGGAGAAGCTGAGGTGGAGGGTGAGGGTACGACAATTCTGAGCTGGGGTGTCGGAGATCACTGTCGATATTTCTACTTAGTTGACTCCAATAGGTTTAAGGGGATATGTTAGCAGATTGTTAATGACATCTACTTGCCATCTATTGGGAGAGAACCCATGGAATGAATCATGCGTTGCGAAACTTTTACGTTATATTTCTTGCAACAGTGGGTCTGGGTTATCCGTGTGGCCCGTCCTGAATTACCGGACTGAGCTTTGCGACCATTCCATAATGTCATTATAAAGCGCGTTGTGATGGATATGAAAATTTTGGGTGAGACTCCAAGACTCTTGCTTTTCTCAAACCAAGAGGCGAGCTCACTTCTGTATGTGTATTTGGTGCGTATGATGTTTTCACGTATCCCGTGCTAACTAACTACTATTTCCTTCAGATCATCAGGAAGTATTCGTCGATTCGACGTCGCTCAATGTCTTCTGCCTCTTTTTTCCTTCATCTCCTATACGTTTTTCAGAAAAGAAACAACACAGGCTGTCAAGCCTCGCCCGAGACGATGGGGAAGCCGGACCGCAGTTCGCGTTTTGAGCTGGCAATCTTAATATATCTCAGCGTTCTCTACTCGGCCTTGTCCCTTTGAGCACTACTGAAAGCACATCAGTTCCATATACAGCAAGATCTTACTGAGTTCGCTTTCGCAATCGCTTTACTGGTATTTCTCCTGATCCAAGTGCTTCTGCATATTTTCGCTATCTGTCGTCGTCGTCGCAACATCGAGCAGAAGCAGGAAGCCACCCAGGAATCACGATTGGCAAGGGTTGTCTCGCTTTGGTGTAGTCTCGCGCTGTTACTTCTCGCCATGGATATAATGCTCGCGGCAAGACTCGTAATGTGGCAACATGAATTTCGCGCAAAGCACAACCGGGCTGATTCCATGTATCT
>JAPFUF010001136.1:0-11276 GCA_030780645.1 Aschersonia sp. MBC 508 | reverse complement strand
CCCCCCCCCCTCTTAATGTGTGGTCTTCCCCTAAGTGGGGGGGAAAGGAAATCAAGAAGCAGAGAGAGAGAGGAATGAAGGATACAGAGAGCTACATACCGGCTTTCAGCATGCATGAAAGAAACACTAACTCCTCGGATGGCAGAGTCCTGGCCAAAGTCACCGCCGAAGTCACCGTCCCCTTCTCAGACCGTCCCTTTGACGGCATCTTCACCATCTCATCCGAGCTGGGCCCCATGATCGCGCCCTCATTCGAGGTCGGCCGCCCAACAGAGCAAGAAGTCCTGCTATCGCGGACCCTGGAGAAGACGATCCGCCGCTCCGGCGCGCTCGACACCGAGTCGCTGTGTCTCATCGCCGGGCAAAAGTGCTGGTCTGTGCGCGTGGATCTGCACGTGCTCTCCCACGACGGCAACCTGGTCGACGTCTCCTGCTTCGCCGTGGTCGCGGCGCTGCGGCACTTCCGCAAGCCCGAGAGCTCCATGGAGGAAGGGCACACGCTGGTGGTGTACACGGCGGCAGAGAGGGAGCCCGTGCCGCTGAGCTGGCTGCACTCCCCCTTTTGCGTCACCTTCAGCTTCTTCGACGGCGAGGACGGCGCGGCGGCGGCGGCGGCGGGTGACGATGACGGGAAGAGGGTGCTGATGGACGCGACGTGGCTCGAGGAGCAGATCAGGGGGAGCAGCTGCACCTTCAGCCTGAACAAGCACGGCGAGATCTGCCAGGTGAGCAAGCTCGGAGGGCGGGACGTCGACGCGCCCGTGTTTGTGCAGTGCGCGCAGAAGGCGCTGGAGAAGACCAGGGAGTTTTCGGATCTGGTGGACAGGAAACTGGCAGAGGACGGGAAGAGGAGGGACAAGGGCGGCTTGATGGCCGAGTTGAAGGCAGAGAATGACAGATGAGAATGGTAACGGGGAGGAGGAGTAAGAAAAAAGAAAAAAAGAGGCTCCTTTCTCCTTTTCTTTGCAGGCCTGGGTCGGAGTCGTGGTTTTACACAAAGGCGCATAAAAAGTCGGCATGGGCATGAAGATGGAAAGGCGGGTTGGGTAGACACCAAGTGATGCGAGGCATCTGGATACCCCTGCAAAATCGGGCGAACAGGTTTTCTCAAAATGACATCTATTGATCTGGTGACGCTGCGGAGCAACCGTGCGATGCATACCCAGCGCAGCCGCCCTCGAACCCGCTCCGAAAACAATATAAAACAATGTAAAACATACAAGTCTTGTGGCTCTGGATACAAACCGCCACGAATCCGCAAAGGCATTGTCAGTAAAGGGTCATTGACCATGGCAAGGGGACCTTCCCTTCAGGGCCCCGGCTACCGCATGACGGGCGGCCTCGACTCTTTGTTCCACTGCACCCGCGTCCTGATCCAGTCAACGGCCTCTCTGACGCCATCGCCCGTCAGTGCGCTCAGAGACAGGACGCGCGAGTCTCGTATGCTTCCGGCCTTGTCTCCCTCCATGACCTTCTTGACCAGTCCCTCCTTGATGCGTATCGTCTCGACGCAATCCTCCCGGTCCTGCTTGTTGGCGAGAATCAGCAACGGCACGCCCTCCGTCTCCGAATGTTGCAGCACGTCCTCCAGCACGAGTCTGCACTCCTCGAGCCGGCCGTTGTCGTCCTCCAGGCCCCCGTCGCCTATGTCCGTGCTGTCGATGATGAAGACGATGGCGTGGCAGCTGGCGTAGTAGCTCTGCCACAGGTTGCGCAGCGACAGCTGACCGCCGACGTCCCACAGCTTGAGATACATGTCGGGCACGGTTATGGTGGACACGCTCTGGCCGACGGTCGGGACGGTCTTGAGCTTGGGTTCCGGCGCGTTGGGGAGGTACATGGACTTGACCTGTTCGTGGAAGGTGGTCTTGCCGGCATTGTCAAGGCCCAGGAGGATGACGGAGTACTCTGTCACAGGCGGTCAGTTCTCGTGGTGCGTTCGGCACGGGAAAGTGTGCGGCGGGCGGTACCTTGTTTGCTTGTCGCGTAGAGGTACAGGCCTTTGGCAAGATGATACATGGCTCCCGAGGCCCGTCTGTGGCGCGCGTGATTGTTCTGGTGTGCTCAGGGCCGCCTTGTATCGTCCATTGCTGCGTGTGGCTCGATTTGACCGCAGGAGACGGCAGCAAGTGAAGTTTGGTGCGTTGCGGCTGATTGATGCCGTCACGAGGTGTACGTGGGTGTGGATGTGTGTTTGTGTGTATGTGTATCTCGTGATGAGCCTTGGGGAAATGAACCCCGCCGTGGGGGGGGGGAAGACAGGAAATATGTATGTGTGCGGCTTTAGTCGATCTGGATCTGTTTCCACCAACAGTCCATGCGTTTGGAATCTCGTGTACGAAATCAAGCAAATGCTGTCCCGCAGATTCGCAAAGACGAACACAAGAGGCACGCGGTTGTCGGTATACTGAACAGCAGTCAAAAACCGTTTGCGGTCGCCGTGTCACAATGCAATCCACATGGACACGAATGCGATGGACGGCCAGGCACCACCACCCACCGACTGCCGCCCGGACGCTGTGGCCACCGCTTAGCGTCGATGCTCCTCCGTGTTCCTCGCCAAGATCGTCGTCGGGGACCAGGGTCAGCCTCAGCACCGGGCCATCTCGAATACCTACCTGCCTGCCTGCTTCCTGCATCGCACCCTCGTCCGCGCTCCTTCGCCAAAACCCATCTCGCCACCGTCAACGATTGAGGTCTCCCGCGCCGTCACTCAGAGGAGCGTCATTTATGGCTCGCAACCCTCTCATGGTCGCTTTGGCCCCGCCGTGAGGCTCTCCCTCAAGAGCTTCCAAGCTCCAAACAATCGACGCGACTCGAGTCGTCGAGCCGCCGCCCGCCCCTGAACCCCCTTCCCAAACGACACGAAAAAATCTCTGCGCCTCTGCGTCTCGCGATTCCGTCGTTGCTCGCGTCGAGCCGGGCGTGTGCCGCAGTCATGTCTGTCGCTTCAGAAGCTGCTGTGCAGCTGGGCATGAGCCTGCTGAGTATGACCCGTCCATCACCCGGTTCGAGCCGCAGTCAAGCAGGCCGACTAACACATCCGTGACAGGGCGAGAAACAGCCGACGGCGACGGTTCGTCAACCCACGGCCCCAGCGAAATGACTTGACTGCTGATACTTTTTTTTTTTTTTGCAGAGGACAATGGCGCGCAAAAGGAGTTCTTCGCCGCCTGGACCCTCTTCATCGCCATCATGCTGCTCATCGCCGCCTTCTTCACGAGCTACCTGCTGCAGATCAAAAAGGTGACAGCTATCCACGAGACCGTCATCTCCATCTTCGCCGGCATGACAGTGGGACTCATCCTCATCGTCACGTCGGGCGACTCGATACGAAACCTCATCAGCTTCGACTACCAGATCTTCTTCAACCTCCTCCTGCCGCCCATCATTCTCTCCTCGGGCTACGAGCTGCACCAGGCCAACTTCTTCCGCAACATTGGCACCATCTTGACCTTTGCCTTTGCCGGTACTTTCTTATCCGCCGTCGTCATCGGCTTGATTCTTTACGTCTTTGCGCTCGTTCCCGGGTCCCTGAAAATGTCGTTTGTCGATGCCATTTCCGTCGGCGCCACCTTGTCCGCCACGGACCCCGTCACCATCTTGGCCATCTTCAATACCTACAAAGTCGATCCCAAGCTGTACACCATCATCTTTGGCGAGTCGATCCTAAACGACGCCATTGCCATTGTCATCTTTGAAACGGCGCAAAAGTACAACAAAGGGGAAGCCTCAAGCTACGGCATCCTCAGCTTCTTCGAGGCCACGGGCATCTTCCTGCTGGTCTTCTTTACCAGTCTCCTCGTTGGCGTTGTTGTCGGCGTCGGCACCGCCCTGCTCCTCAAGTTCACCTATCTCCGGCGATATACCAAGATTGAGAGCTGTCTCGTCTTCTTGATTGCCTACGCCACCTACTTTTTTTCGCATGGCATACACTTGTCTGGTCCGTCCTCGGGAACTCGCTCTTCTCTTGCCCGTATACTGACATGGCGCTAGGGATTGTGTCTCTGCTATTTTGCGGCATCACTTTGAAGCACTACGCCTATTTCAACATGTCACGTCGCACTCAGCTGACCACCAAGTACATCTTCCAAACCATATCGCAATTGTCGGAAAATTTCATCTTCATTTATCTGGGCCTCGCCCTGTTCACCGACAACGCGCTCTCCTTTGAGCCGCCGCTCATCATCGTGACCATCCTGGCCGTGTGCGCCGCGCGGTGGGTTGCCGTCTTCCCTCTGTCCCGGGCTATCAACTGGTTTATCCGGTACCGGGCGTCGCGCCGCGGGCAAGAGGTCGGGGATGAACTCCCTTACAACTACCAAGCAATGCTGTACTGGGCTGGGCTGCGAGGAGCTGTCGGCGTGGCGCTGGCTGCGCTGCTGACCGGCGAGAATGCTTACCCGCTGCGGGCCACCGTACTGGTCGTTGTCGTGCTCACCGTCATCATCTTTGGCGGCACCACGGCGCGCATGCTCGAGATCCTGGGTATCCGGACCGGCGTCGTGGAGGAGATTGACAGCGACGACGAGTTCGACACGGAGACCATCAACGGCGGGCTCCAGGCGAAACGCTCCGGGGCCGGCATCGGCTACGTGCCCTCCCGGCGCAACGGCAACGTGGCCCTCGGCAACCTCGAGGAGGGCCGGTCGGCGAGCTACGTGTCGGGCCACCGGTCGCCGCATCTCGGCACCAACGGCCAGGCCGCGCGCGGTAACAGCCTCAGCCGCAAGAACTCGTCGTCCACCCGCAACCCGGACGACTTTGAACGCGCCGATCTGCTCGGGCGCACCGGCGGCGGTGGCGGCGGCGAAGAGTCGGACTTTGACGACGACATTGACACGTCGGACCTGCCGCCGCCTGCTCGTCGCGCCCGCCGCGCCAGCCCACCACCACCGGGCCTTACTCCACCTCACAACCATCACCACCACAACAACAACAACAACCAGCCAGACAGTGCGTTTATGAATCCTACTTCTGAAACGACGGCCTCGACGCCCATCACGGCCACGGGCGCGTTCCGACAGCTATGGACCGCCGAGGATCCAGCGGGCCTCTTCCGCCAACTAGACGAGGACTTTATCAAGCCCAAGCTGCTGCTGCACGGGGACAGTTCCAAACACGGAGCAGGAGGAGGGGGCGGAGGAGGGGGAGGAGGATCAGGAGGCCCATCCAGCTAGAGCGATTTGACGGCCCAAGTTTTTTTTTTTTCTTTATCTAGAATGTAGAACGCCAGGTTGTGCGCACGATGAACGCAAAAAAATGTAAAGACTTTAAGAAAATAGGACGGTCAGGCCCTATTTCACGAGTGACGCTGATGACGTGCGCGCATAACCCAGGGTTTTTGTCGTCGTGTCCGCTGGGCACAAGGCAGAAACACACATCATCACCGTGCTGTTCATTACAGCTGCTTTGATCGGATGCTCCTTGGTGCCGTGGCCGCACCGATTACAGAAACAGGTTCCCCGGGTTAATTCTGTAGATAACGCATCACGGTTGCAAAGTTGGGAAAGGCCCTCGTTTAATAATGTGCATGCCTGCTTATGGGCGCAATTTTTTATTTTGTTTTGATGCGCGGACTACGGGGTCCATTAGCAGACTACTTGGTACCTACGTAACGGGGACCTGTGTCCCGGCTGGCACCACCACCACCCTTGACGTGACAAAAGATTATCACGTTCGCTCATCATTTGATTGTGAATCTGCTTTGATCTGTTTCCTGCCTTTCTTGTTCTCCTCGGTTCCCATGCCCCTCCCCCTTCCAACTGAGCATGGGATTGACCAGAAAGGGAAGAGAAAAAATCCAGGCTTCTTGCCCTGATTCTACAGGTCCCCCCTCCTTCACCGGCCCCTCTCACCTCTCTTAAGAAGATCAAGCGAATGAGCACTGTCATCGTGCGCACGAATGGTGGAAGTGATGCACGTGGACACATGCAGGGGGAAAATAGCAGAAAAAAAAACTGGCTCGAATGGGACCGCTCAGACCAACACCGATACAAAATGCTCCCATCCAAAAAGAAAAAAAGTGGAAAAAAAGGGAAAATGAAGGGGAGAAATGAAGAAGCGGCAAGGAAGGAAGAAGAGAAGGGAGAGAGATGAGAGATCTAGGAGAGGTCACAAAAATGCAGCGCAGACGGGCAATTCAACGACCTAGATCCCAGTCAATGGTATCGATCGCGTCCGTCTATTGTCCTCCGGGAGTGGCGCTGCCGCTGGGTTGACGCTGATGGGACTGCACAGGGCTGGCAGCTGCTCCCGGGATCGGCGAAGCTTGGCTTGCCGCTCGCTGCGGCATCTGCACTTGCTGTTGCTGAGCCTGCTGAGCCTGCTGCCTTAACAACGCCGCGTGATGCTGAGGGCTGATTGTCGGAATGCCGTTGGCGTAGCCAGGCTGCGGAGTCGCGCCGGTCGCAGTGAATGCCTGTCGGTGCTGCATAATGGTCCGTAGCAAATGCTCCGTGGCGAGTTGGCGCACCTGCTCTGCCGTCCAGGTGGGATTCTTGGCTCGGAATTGCGTCTCGATCTGAGAGAGCTGGCCAGCGATGGCAGGAGGAAGCTGCTGTGGCAGGCGCGTGCCGGGCGAACCGGCCATGGGAGTGGTCCGATGCGAGCCGTTGGTCGTCGGCGATGTGTGCCCGTTTGCATTCGCACCTCCGCTGTACTGCGCCATCATGGCTTGCGCAGCCGTCAAAAAGTTTTGCTGATTGACGCCGCTGATACCAGCCCGGACCGAAGGGGAAGCTACTTGAGCGGCAGCGCCTGCGACGCCAGCATTGGCCGGTGGTTGTTGCGGTAGCTGCTGTTGCTGCTGTTGCTGTTGCTGTTGCTGCTGCTGCTGCTGTTGCTGTTGCTGCTGTTGCTGCTGCTGCTGCTGCTGCTGCTGTTGCTGCTGCTGTTGCTGCTGAGCCTGGGCTAGAGCCAGAGCCTGAGCTTGAGCCTGGGCCTGGGCCTGAGCATGCATATGTGGTTGGATCTGCGTCTGCTGTTGGGGTGCAAGTTGTTGTTGGGACTGAGGCTGTTGTTGTTGTTGTTGTTGTAGTTGTTGCTGCTGCTGCTGCTGCTGTGGTGAAAGATGCTGAGCTGCCTGTTGAATCTGCACCCGCTGCTGCTCCGCCATCCGCTGAGCCCGTATCATCAGGTTGGCATCCGGCTGCTGGTTGGGAACCGGCATCCTCTGATTCTGCAGCGCGGCCTGCAGATGCGCTTGCTGGGCCGGCGTCAGCTGCGCTTGCTGGGCGGCAGTCAACTGCGCCTGTTGGGCGGCAGCCAGCTGGGCGGCGAGGCCACCGTTCAACTGAGCCGCTTGTCCCGTCCCGTTGGCCGTCCCCGACACACTACGTGCCCGGCTCTGAGCAGAGGCGGCAGCGGCGGCCAACTGTGCCGGAACACCAGGACGGCCGACGCCAGCCTGCGCGTTTTTGCCCTGCAAGTGTCCTGCGTTCGACGCCTGGGCGCCGTTCGCGCCGCCCATGGCAGCCACCTGAGCCGCATGACCTTGCGCTCTGGCTTGCAGGGCCGTCCGCCGCTGCATTTCTCCGCGCTGTGACAACTGTGCCAATCTCTCCGCCAGCGCTTGGTCGCGTTCCCAGCGCAGGAGGCTGTAGTCCCTCGGCGTCTTTTTGGGCTGCTGGACGGTGATCTCGCTACTCTTCTTGCTGACAGTACTCTGCGCTGCCGAATGCTGATGCTTCTGCATCGTCGTCTCTCGCTTCTTTGCCAATTTCCGTATCGCATCAAAGAGGGTCAGGTGCTTCTGGTTGCGTCGCTTTTCGACCCTCCAGGGCGTCGACAGCCGTCTCCGTACCGGGTTGACGGCACCACCAGCGGCGTGAGCTTGCTGAGCCATCTGGGCCTGCTGGGCGATGACTCTCTGCGCGGCTTCGATCCTGCCGTTGTATGCCTTGAAGTATTGCGTCTTTTGCATGTCAGCGGGGAGGCCCTCGAGGTTTATCCACCTCTCGAAACACTCCCACGGTGTACGCCGCTCGGCACCAGAATTATATCGAGACTTGCACTGGAGCATGGAGGAGATGAGTGACCAATTGTACGAGTACTCGCGAACGAGGCTGCGTAGCTCATCATCCTCCACCAGGGTCCACTGCGATGCTCCGCGACATTCGTAGAAGTTCTGGGCCGGCATCGGATGCTCCGATGGTGGTCTGAACTGATGACCCGCGTGAAGCCGGTCCCGTATGTGCTTCGAATCTGGTTGGAAAAGTGCCACATCGGTAGTAGACGGTGGTAGCTGAATGTTGTGGGCAGCCTGACTGCTGGCAAACGCGTTGTCTCCCTCGTCATCCGACTCCTCGTTGCAGAAGTTGAAGCGACTGCGTCTCCGAGGAGGCCGTGTACGCAGAATTTTCATCTCGCCCTCTACATATTTGCTGAGTGGCAAAGCCGGTCGACGCCAATGGGCATCAGGGTCATAATCTGGATTCGCCAGATCGAACCTCGGTACTTTGAGGGGCGAGCCGTACATCGGCAGCTCCTCCAGCAGAGCATCCGAGGCTGCGCTTCTCCGCAGACCAAAAACCACATCGTCCTCTTGCAGCGTGAAAATGGCCGACGGAGGCACGGTCTCAAAGTAGTCCTCTGCCAGTTCATCTTCGATTGCCGAGTCCACATCCCCAGATGAAATGAGATCCGGCGTCGATTGATTGTCAAGGGCATCCATGGAAGCTTCGTTGGGGAGATCTGATTCATTGGCATCGGTCTTTGCTGGGATGAATGCCGCGACTTGCATCTTTCTCCGATCGTCGAGACTTGCTACGCACCAGTCTGCGCACGCATTGGCCAAGATCCTTGCGAGTGCCGTTTTCCACTTGCGCTCCTCACGAAAGTCAGTCCGCATCCATTTCATTTCCCTGAGGAGCTCGTCCCACTGTGTTGGCGGTCGGGGAGGCTCCGGGCTGCGCTTGGGCTGACGCAGTGACCACTTGTCACCCTGCTGCAAATGATAGACTCTCCGTAGGACACGACAGGCCTGTTGGTCCTGAATCACAAGGTTCGCGTCAGGAGTGGCGATCGTCTTGTTCGCCTGGAAGAGTATTTTTTCCACTGGCTGCATCCAATTGGATGTTGACGTGAAGTTGTGCACGAAGAGGGGCGTGTAGTAATCGTCCGAAGCCTGCAACGTCTCCTTGTGGCCTGGAACGACAGCTTTTTCGTCGCTTCGCTTGGTCGCCTTACCAAACAAGACGGTCGACACTTGTCCTTTCGACCTGTCGCGCTTGTGGCCATGACGCGCTTTGACGGCAGGCGAGTGTGGTGTCGACGTCACGGGTGTCAATTGATCGTGCGCGCCTTTGACAGCGTCTCTCTCTGATGGGTTTGATGGGCGTGATAGCGCTCCTCCTACAATCTCGTTTACCGACTTCCGTCGCATTGCTCCCGACGATACACGAGTGACTGCTCGCTCTGGTGGTTGAAACCGCAACGGTTCTTTCCTTGTGGGTGAAGATACAGGAGGGGAGGTTCGGACTGGAAGACTCTCATCACGAGATGGTGATATGGTTCCTTCTGGTAGCGCAGCGTCCGAATCCTTTGCATCAACCATTATCTCGTCTGGCGTCCCGCCTTCGCTGTCAGGAACTTCATCCACTTTTGATCCATCCTTATCAAGCGTCTCGGAGGCAGCCTCCTCTGCCTTGCTGGAAACTTGCTGCGGAGCCGCATCGGCTATTGGCCCTCCTCTTGCGGGCTTGTCAATCACTTTGAGCGCATCGTCGGTCGTGATGGGAGTCATCGACTCCTGAATCAGCTGCTCCTCGGCGCTAACATTCTGCTCTTGCCCCTCTTTTTCCCTGTCTGATAGGTTTGCCTCCGCATCTCTTTCCTCTGATTTCTCCTGTGCCGAATCGTTGTACTGTGGAACATCGTGATCGGGGCTCGTTTCGGTAGATTCGTCATGAGCTTCTGGCGTGGTCGGACTGTGTGCTGAGGAAGCAGGTGATGAAACTACATCGTTGGGTTTCGTCGGTTCTACTGAAGGCTTGACTGGTGATAATAGCTTTGACGCGTCATGGCCAGCTTTCGTAGGATCAATCCTCGGCTTCGTCGAACCGGCGATGGTAGGAATGGGAACTGGCGTCGGCTTCTTGACCTTCGTCGTTTCAGCGGTCGACGGCGGCGGTAGTGCCTTGGGCTCTGGGACGGGAACAGCCGTGTGATCTCGCAAGTCGTTGCTGGCAGCGGTGACCCCATTTGGCGTGTCTTTGTGAGACACCTTTGGATTTGAAGCGACAGACACTGGCGGCGGCTTGGACTGCGTCGGCTTGAGAGGAGGCTTTGAGCCTTGAGATATCTTCTGTGGCGGCCGGCTCAAGACTCCATTTTGAACGCCTTTCGATGCTGAACTGCCGCGAATGCTTGAGGGTGGATGCCCATTACTGATGAGAGGGACGGCTTGCTGCGGCGGCAAAATCGACGTTTCCTTCTTGACAGAATCAACGGAAGGCGCAGGAGGCTGCAGGCGAGTGACGGGCGATCGGGTGTTTACAGCGCTGCATCTAGGCACCAAAGACTTTTTGAACTTGTCAATGGAAGGTCTTTGCCTCGCCGTTATGCTGGAATCGCTGACAATCTTGCCACTGCATCAATACCACAATCAGCTCAGTACAATCAAATCAAACATAGTTGCAGCTCAGGGCCTGTTCAGGGTACGCGCTGAGCGATTGGCTCCAGCTCGAATTCGCGACAGATCAATGCACTCCGTCTTCTTTAAGAAAAAGTGAAAAGTTTAAAAAGCGATGCGTCTTACTGAGTATGAACATTGCCTTTCAGAGAACCTCTTTCAGCGGCATTTGGCGGCAGAACGCTCGTGTGAGTCACATCCCTGATCACAGATTCAGTGCTAAGCCGAGTGCCGACCGTGTAGACTTGTTGCAGCTTTCGCTTTCTCGATGTCTGAATTGAGCTGTGCGATATTAGCAACCCAAAAATTACATCATTACGATCGAAAAAAATCGCTCTTTCCAATGGTAATATACGCACATGATCTCGCCGCGTAGGGAATGAAGCAGCCTCGATGCGTCGGGCTGCCCGACCTCACTCATGACATCGGCGAGGGCGGCATCCGTTTGACGAGCAACGAGATGCACGACTAAAAAGAGAAGGAAAAGGAGATGAGAAAAAAGGGGAGGACGGCGATGCAATGTGTGGTGAGAATGGCCACGCTGATGGATTGTTGTGGCCTCTCCAAAAGAGAAGTCATCGGCTTGACAGGAGGTGTTCGAATTTTGACGGTCGGTGATCTCACTTTTCCGGTAGAAGGGGGG
>JAPFUF010001134.1:0-15943 GCA_030780645.1 Aschersonia sp. MBC 508 | reverse complement strand
TTTCAGTACCAGGCACGAAACTGCGGAGCCAGTTGCAGCCACCGTAGCCACTATCAATTGACCGCGCGAACCGAAGAAACAAACAAAAGCAACAAGCATTTGCGCCGAATTAAAGGGGTAGCAACGCAGCACAGCGGCCGTGCTTGGCAAAGGATTCGAGAAACGGTCGGTCATATCCAGAGTTGTTGCGACCGTGGTCATATCCTTGTTCTTTTTCCCTCCTCATGCCTTGTTGCTCACAATGCTTTCCCCAGCTGTGGCTGCCAGCCTTCGGGACGGGCAGGAGCTTAGGAAGTTTTTTCTCTGTTGCACAACCTCAGTCTTTGGAATGCACGCCAGGCGCGCGTCGGACCTCAGCTTTTCCTCCCGCTGCGCCTCGAGACTGATCGGGCTACATGTTTTCTTTGCTTCCAGCCCCCCTAGGCCAATGTGGGTGTTTTGGCAAAAAAAAAAAAAAAAAAAAAAAAAAAGGAAATCAGGTTCCTATTTCGGGTCTGCGACTGGAGCACAACTTGCTCCAGCGTCACGCGGCGCCCGTTGCTCGTCGTTTCTCCTCCTGTCCTTTTGGTCCCTTTTCCTGTTCTATTCCCATTATGTAAAGGGCAATGGCATCCCGTATCTCCTGCAAAGGTGTTTTCCCTGAGGTGAACCCCGCGCTGTGACGCTATCTCTTCATTCAGTATAGACGTCATTCCTCGTTCTTACCCTGTAGTTTCCTGCCTACCTGGCCCTGAAGGGTCGTTCTGGCAATATGCTGCCTGTGAGGGAAGCCCAGGAAAAACAGAGCGTGTGCATCACTTGAGTCTGTTTTGAAGCTGGGGCGAATCAGTGGGCGTTGCGTGAGATGCATCAGTTGAGATAGAAAATCGTCCGATGTTCCACCTCCAGGACTTCGGATGACCTGTCTATCCGCCCGACCGTCACCGCTCTCATGCGTCGTGGTTGCTTGTGAGGGCGGCAGCGTGCATGTATGTCACTGTCACACAGCGCGTGCATGACTCGGCATAATGTCAGTTCCATCTACGGCAAACACAGGAAAGACCTTGTCTGTAGACGAGCAAATACCGACAGACCTCACACCCAAGAGTCCACGAGAAAACTCTTCATTACTTGATGAATCCTACAACTGAGAACTACAATGGGTTTCGACTGGTCGCATGTGTCTCCTTTCCGAGCTGCTCTTGCTGTGCAGTTTGCTGGACGTGGGCGGCCTTTTTAATCGAAACCCCCATATCTACCTACGTACGGAGACATTACCCGGTTCCAGATCTCGATTGCAGTGTTGACGATGCAGCACTCCTGCCGCGTGCAGAGATCCAGTGGAATCGAGGCATTCAGGAATCGAGAGTCGTCCAGGCCAAGCCCGGGCCAGATATTTTTGATACCCAACACTGACTTCACCCTCTGCGAATGAAGGTTTCAACCCTGGCCTGGTCCCCTCACCTCCATGCTACGTGCCTCCATGATGATGCCGAATTCGACTGACGAACAAGCACTTACAACAATCGCGTCAATACGTTCAAGCGGCAATGGCATGAATTCTAGAAGCTCAAATGCGTCATGTGAATATTCCTGATGACTCAACTTCTGCCAACGTGTAGAAGGCTCACTCCCACTGTCGTGATCTTCATTCTTTCTGTGTGAAACACGAGGCGATGTTGCGGTCAGAGGTCGACTTGCATGAACCAAGCGCAGTTTGCTATCTACCAGCTTGCTCTCTGCGTGCCCAGGTGAACAACCGCAACGGGCTAGCGGATGAGCGCACTTGCAAAGGTAACGGAGTGTTGAAGCTCCGAATCAGCAAAGGCCAGTTGTAGTAGTGCCGAGCCGATGGCGCCCCTTGTTTTGTACAGCTCATGCATGTCCAGTGGAGCTTGATGATGAGCTTCCGCCTCTTGCAGTTACGAGTTCTGGTCTTGACGCTAAAATTTGACAAGAGAAAGCCGGTTTTTTGTTGCTATTGTGGAGATATCGAGATGCGGCGGAACAGTTCGCTGCCGGGCGTCGATTGGCGGACCGAACAGATATGCTCTCAACAGACTGCGATTCTGATGAGAGCACAAACGCTTATGCTTGGACCGCCCCACACGCATCTCGCATCTCGTCACGGTTGCTCGCATTCAGAGGTTCGGATCGTTGTTCAGAAGAAGACCTAGATCATTCATGCAACTAGCAGGAGCGGTGATGATCTAGAGTAGCTTGGGGCGGAGAAAGGGGGGGGCGTGAAGTTTCTGAAGCCGAACATGCACATTCACCTTGAAAAGTTATTAGACTTAAATCACAAGCGTGTAGTGCTTGCTGCATCTTTCGGTCGCATGCAATTTGCAGAAATGCTTATGAAATAAGTTCAAGAAAAAAAAAAAAAAAAAAAGTGAAAACCGTCCGCCCGTAGGGTAGGCGCAATGCTTGTTGCAGAATGTAAGTTACTTTATGTACCCATTTAGCCATTTAGCTCGTTAATTAATAATAACAAAGACATAGAGCTTGGGCCGCGCCCGGAAAACAGGAAGCTGCATGCGATCGGGATCAAGAATGCCACAAGTCCGATTCTGATGTCAGTGTATACGTCTAATAACATGATATTGTACATAGCGCTGAGGCCTTATCTACACGCTCGAAATGCTGATTGTGATGGTCTGTTGGCCATCCCGAACAGATCCCTATAAATTCGCCTGTTGCCCGGCAAAGAATCTCTTAGTTTCTGCGCATCTCTCGCTCTTGCAACTGGGGCATCGGAGACCCATCTGCCTTGAGCAAGCGATGCCACTCTCCAGATGCGACTTGGCAATGTCAGCAAGCGCGTCAATGAAGACGCGACTGCCATTAAGGCTGTCCACTCGCTTGATTGTTTCCGTGTGCCCGCTTTCACCGATGACCTCATGATCCAATTCGTACAAAGTCTCGATGTGATCAGACGTGAACGCTATGGGTATGAGCACCATATCTTTCTGACCTTTGGCGATGTATTGCTCAACTGTTGTCGATGTCTGGGGACCAAGCCAAGCCGAGGGTCCGACTTGCGATTGCCAACAGAGGCGATAGGGATTGGAAAAGTTTAATCTCTGCATCACATTGTAGACAGTAGCAGCAACTTCCGCCGGATATGGATCCCCTCGGTTGACGACGGACATCGGTAGGCTGTGGGCAGAAAACAACAGGACGACGTCCTTGCGCCGTTCCTGCGGATACTCTGCCAGCTTGGCCTCAATGTTCTGCGCGAAAGCTTCAATGAGACCGGCATGGACTGGCCATCTATCAATGACACTCCAGGTGATGGTCCCTGCTCCCGTCTCGTTGACATGCTTGTTCTCCAGCCTATGCCTCCACTTCCAAAGCTCATTCAAGCTGCTCCCAGTGGTAGAGCAGGAATACTGAGGATATTGAGTGAAGGCAACCGCGCGACCGCCCTTGCCGTTCCCGAAGCCATCGGCGAAAAGTTGATGGTACATTTCTTCAGTCAATGGGTTGGCGTAGCGGAACGCGACGTACGGCTTGTGTGGTGCTGTCTCGGGAGAAACCTTGTCTAAGATCTTGCACATCTCGGCGCATTGGTATTCTGACCATTTGCGGATTGGCGAACCTCCACCAATAGCCGCATATTGCTTTTGTATCATCGGCGTGCGCCGCTTCGAGAGGAGAGGGCCCAGATAGCCCTGCAGCCGACCGAGGGGAATCAAATCGCCGTCCGACTGCGATATTGCATGTAAATCAGAGGAGAAATTTAAAATGAGAGCAGCCGCGTTGTGTACTTACGAACAATCGGCTCAAGAAATCCCCCACTTCATCGGTTCTGGCAGGCCCTCCCATGTTGAGAAAAACCATGGCTGTAGGGCCCTTTGATCCCGCGGCATTTTGGATCACTGGTGGTACGGGTGTCGCGAAGCGTCGGCTCAATCGAATGGGCTGGGGCAGGACAATTCGAGGGACAAAATCTCTCGATTGCCTGGGGAAAGGACTCTGCGCAGCAAACCGCAAAGACATATTGCGCGAGTTATCGCCTCAGAGGCTGATCGGGGGAACAGATGGATCTTTCCAGTTATGTTTGAAGAGACCGATATCCCGACAAAAATATTTTTGTCTAGATCGGCTCATCATGATGCAATAGCACGGTCATTAACGCCAGGAGCAGCCGTTAGGGCGGTACTTTGTCTGCCTCGGCTCGGATGTGCAAATTGAAGTCCTTGCTCAGCGTGCCCCAGATTCCCACAGCTTCAGCCAATGGTGCCTTTGCTAATCTGGGGTAAGCTTACACGTGATGTCGCGACGGACAGCGCGAGACGGAGCATGACGAAGGATGCGTTGTAGGCGCGTCTTCTGTTGGCCAAGGTTCACCATGTGCACTGGCTGGCGTGACCCACCAGACGCCAGCTTGGAAGCCTAGCATCTCATTACCGATTCGTTTCAGAGATCTGCGTATTTGGGGTCCTGCACGCGACATTTTTTTTTCCTGCTGCAAAATGGCAGACAATGATCAGGGATGGAGGAGAGATGAAGATGACGGGGCCGACCAGGAGATCGACGAGACTGTGAGCTCGAGCATACGTGATCACAACGCCGTCCGTTGAGGTATGAGTTAACATGACTTAGATTTACAAAGCTCAGAAGGACGCCGTCATATTGGCCATTGAAGTCAGTGAATCAATGCTTAAGCCGCCGCCAGCAACAGAATCCAAAAAGGCAGACCTTGACAGTCCGATAGAGGCCGCTCTAAAATGTGCATATCACTTGATGGAGCAGCGCATCATCTCCAACCCAAAGGACATGATGGGCATCCTGTTATTTGGAACACAAAAGACCAAGTTTCATAACGAGGAAAATAGAAGAAACGGCTTAGGATATCCCAATTGCTACGTCTTCACCGATTTAGACGTTCCGGCAGCCGCTGATGTGAAGTTGCTCAAAGCGCTTGTCGAGGAAGGAGAAGATGAAGACGAGGTCTTGAGACCATCGGCTGAGCCGGCAAGCATGCCAAACGTGCTGTTCTGTGTGAACCAGCTCTTCACAACAAAGGCAGCGAACTTTGGAAGTCGTCGCTTGTTCATCATCACAGATAATGACAATCCTCATCCCACAGACAAGGCGGTCATGGCCCAAGCTGCGGTTCGAGCCAAGGACCTTTATGATCTCGGCGTGACGATCGATCTCTTCCCGATTACTCGCGGCGACTCCAAATTCGATGTCTCAAAATTCTATGACGTGAGTCGCTACAAAAACAGCAGCTCAGTTCCCGCTCAAAGGCCAGCGTTGACCTAAATAGGACATCATATATCGCGATCCGATTGCCGAAGTCAACAATGTTGGCCCCCCAATCTCACGATCGGGGGATGGCTTATCATTATTGAACTCCTTGATCTCCAACATCAATTCTAAACAGACTCCCAAGCGAGCTCTCTTCTCCAACTTGCCGCTTGAGATTGCGCCCGGGCTACGTATATCGGTAAAAGGATACAACATCTTCCATCGGCAGACACCTGCTCGGACGTGCTACATCTGGCTCGAAGGCGAAGAACTGCAAATCGCAACGGGTGAAACCACGCGGCTGGAGGAGGACAGCACCAGGGCGGTAAACAAGGGTGAGATGAAGAAGGCGTACAAGTTTGGTGGTGAGTACGTCTATTTCTCTCCGGAGGAGCAGAAGTCGCTGAAAGACTTTGGACCCCCGGTCATTCGAATCATTGGGTTCAAGCAGCGTAAGCTGATACCGGCGTGGGCGAGCGTGAAGAAGTCCACGTTTCTGTTTCCAAGCGAAGAGGACTATGTGGGTTCATCACGGGTGTTTACAGCCCTGTGGCAAAAACTTCTCAGGGACGACAAGGTGGGCATTGCTTGGTGCGTCGTGCGGGCGAATGCTCAGCCCATGCTGGCAGCCATCATGCCGTCCAGGGAGCGGTCCGATGAAGAGTCAGGAACGCCCTATTTACCGGCGGGTCTTTGGGTTTATCCATTGCCATTCGCCGACGACCTGCGAGAGGTCAAAACACCATTAAAGGTGAACAGGAGCTCAGACGATCTCACTACAAAGATGCGTACGATTGTGCAACAACTCCAGCTCCCAAATGCCATGTTTAATCCGACAAAGTATCCCAATCCTGCGCTGCAGTGGCACTACCAGATCCTCAAAGCGTTGGCACTCGAGGAGGAAGTTCCAGAAAAGGCAGACGATGCGACGCAACCCAAATTCAAGGCCATCAGCAAAAGGGCAGGTGGCTATCTGGAAGATTGGTCTGGCAAACTGGAAGAGGACAGCGGCTCTGTGTCTGCTGCGAATGAGTTGAAGCGAGAGGCTGAGGATGATGGATCAAGTCGTCCGGCAAAGCAGAGACGAGGGGCAGCCGAGAAAGCCAGTGCGTCGAACATGTCAATGACGGAACTGAAAGAGGCCATTGAAAGCGGCAGTATCATGAAGATGACGGTAGCGCAGCTCCGGGACGTGGCCGGCTCCAAAGGCTTGAGCACAATGGGAAAGAAGGCCGAAATTGCCGAACGGATCGAGCAGTGGATAGATGAGAATTCTTGATGGCCTCAAAACGTTGAGCGGACGGAGAGTTACGTGCTGTCAGATGGGGCATATTCCTGACCTGGGCGATTGCAGCGCGGCGTTTGAAGGCGACTGCACACCCAGAGATGCGGTCAATTTGTTCCTTTTGTGTTGCGAATAATTTGTCTATGAAACCAAAATTCGTCGGATTTTGGCTGGCCATTCCACTCCCTTTCTACTACCTTGGCTTTCTATGCGCGCAGCTCCGAATTCTGGAGACATGATGTTATGATATTTCAAGAGATGAAAACAAACTTATGAAACCTATACAATCAGTTTTGTATTTGCTTAAAAGTTTTGCGGTCTCGTGACGGAGATGAAATGGTCTCTAGTTTTCGCATGCGCGCGGGTACCCAACTGATCCTGCTTTGGGTGCAGGCCCCTCCCCCCCCACTCTCGCGCTTAAAGCTCTTTAAATGCCCAGGCGGGCGGGGGCAGGTGGCCGGTCACCCAACCAACCGCGGCTTGGCTTCTGCTTTCCTTCATCGGCTTGCGTGGGCAAACTTCGAGACCAAACGTCGCAATCTGGGACGACGTGCATGGAGGCGTACCCTCGCAGATCGACGCCGCCGCGGGCGAAAAGGTGCCAATAGATATGGCAGACTTTCTGGCGAGCTTCGATTTTGGCGGCGGCAGCTCCCTCTTTGCCCCGGATGACGACGCGTGCGTGTCCCTAGATGACTTTCAACAGCGGCTCCAACATCTCATTGGGTCAAAGACGACGGCTACGCGGGCAGAACGTGTGAAGGCGACATTCGATTTGGCGGGATCAGCGCAGTTCACCATCGCGCCGACGGTGGACCGGAACAGAGAGGCGGACAACGTCGACCCGTTGCTCTCTGGCGGCGAGCCAACGCCTGCTGTCCGCGAACAGGTCGACCAGGCACTTGTATATAAAGCCAGCGATGTCCTCACTAGCCAGGCAAAGGACGCGAACCAGGTGCGGCAGACAGTGGCGGAGCGCATCGCCGCCGCAGCAGGCAGGGCCGACACAAGCACATGGCTGCTGCACGAATCCAAACTGGACTCTTACGGATGTGATTTCGTATTCTTGTGCGCACACTCCACACGAGTGTGGTGTGCCCGAAATCAGAAGACCCCGAAGTCTGTCGTGGGGGATTTTACTATCAAAGAGCCCGATTCCGTAAACATGGGTGCGTCTTGACCGAGTTTAGTACGCCGTCTTCCAGCTAACAGGGTCAGGTCGGCCGGCTTTCGACTGCAGAGGGTGCATCCTCATATCCATGTCGAGGAAAAGCCGGACGATATCGGTCGTGTACGAGCACATTTCCATGCATCAAACAGTCGCCGATTGCGCCAAGTTTCGTGAACCTCCTCCCATGATTGGGCCGCAGAAGCCTGACAAGAAGACACTGGCCATGGCCATGAAGAAGATGCAGGATGACGCTACCAAAGCCAAGAGGAAAGCAAGCCGGGAGGCCAAGGCAGCAGAGGGCAAAAGAAGAAAGAAGGACAAGACGGCTTCCGGACAGTCATCGTCTTTGGCCAATCAGGCAAGTCAAGCTCTGGCGAGCGTCTCGGTAATGGATGTGCAGGGAACAGGAGATGAGGATACTTCATCGCAACGAGCGAATACAAACGGGCATGAGCCAACTCAGATACCTTCCCAGACAGCAGCTCTGAGTCTAAACGTGACTGCTGAAGAAGCAGCCCGGAGGCTGGAAGTGGCCCGGAAGCTGCTGAGCAGTGCCGGGGTCAGTCACGAATCTCTGTCTGCGGACCAGTTGAACATCTTCGCAAACCAGTCTCCCGAGCTCCAGAAGGAATCTCTGAACATGCTCGTCGAGTATGGTGCCGAGAGACTGCAAATCATTCATCCGAGCAACCGAGAAAGCTCATCAGCAACCGCAAATGCTGCCGCGACCAGTACGTCGGACGCGGCAAACTCCAATGGACCAGCTACAACGACGACACAACTCGTGCTTGACGCAGAGACACCAGTGCCTGGGTCGGATGGCGTCAAGAAAACGCGCCCACTGGGAAAATCACGGCTGGCGTGCTTCCAGTGCAAGGAGCGCAAGGTCAGGGTTCGTATTCTTCTTTTCCCTCCTCATTCCGCTTCTAGAGACTGACTTCCAGAACATAGTGTCCCAAGGAGCGGCCGAGCTGTACCGCGTGCCAGACCAGCGGCGTCAGCTGCGAGTACCCGCCACAGAAGCCGAGAACGCGAAAGCCCAAGCCTTCGACCAGTGTCGCTGTTGACGAGGGAGCCGAGGTCAGTGCGGAAATTGATGCTGATGGTGATGAAGACACGGAGGTGGCAGCAGAAGGGGCAGAGGCTGGCGAGGGAGAGGGGGTTGGAGAAGAGGCGGCAGTCATGGGCAGTGAAACCACGGTGGCAGTCGCAGACGAAGGGTCTGCCGTTCGATCAACGTCGGAAATGTCGCAAATGCCGTCGAATCTCGTGCCCTCAAGGAATGGGCAACATGTTTACGCCCCTGCGACCGCTGCCGAGCATGCTGGCTCGTTGACGATTGATGAGCCAACCCACGACGCGTCGGAACGGACACAGCTACCCTACTATAATTCTGCGTCGGGATTAGGTCTGCCTCAGCCAGATCCGTTGGACGAAACACAGCAGCCAGCTCTGCAATCGGACTTGGCTCTGCCGCAAGGCAACATTTACTATCCGGCATACCAGCCTCCGGCTCAAGTGCCAGACTCAGCGCCAGTGTCGACCTCGGTGCCTGAGCAGCAACCTCAGGCGGCAGTGAACGCACCTAAGAAGAGCAAGGGACGCGGATCAAGAGCATCTCAGAAGAATGTGACGGCGTCATCAGCTTGGGCAGATCGTCCAGCTACGGCGGAGAGAAGCGCAGCACACGTCCCTCCACTGCTCCAGCACGGCCTGATCGGGTCGCAAAGTCCAGACCCAGCAAGTGCTGCCGCGCACGGCGTTCAGATGCAGGACGTCCATCTGCTTGCGCACGCCGCATCAGCTCACAGCCAGCACTACTCACCGAACACAGGCGCAAGGCTTCAGCGTGCTCCCTCTGCGGCTGCCAGCTCACCGCATCAGCCCGCTTACAACCCGCGAACCAAGTCTCAGCAGGGACATCGAGCGTCTCCCGCCAACCTACACAGGCCGAATGATGGTCCTTTTCGGACGCCACCGGCGACGATGAGCACTGCATCAAATCACGGCACTAATCGCAGCAATGACGGGAGCTACGAGAACAACGGCAGCAGCAACACCGCTGCCACAAATGTGACGATGTCGGGTCGGCAGTCCGTGAGCGGCCGCGGCGCGATTGGCTACGGAGCCAACGCAAGTTCGCCTACAGCGATGCCTGTGAAGATTGGCTACCAGCCGTACATGTATCAGGAGAACGCCCAGGGCGGCGGCGTGTTCCCGTCGTACCAATTCGGCGGTGGAACGGCAGATGGCATGACCGTGGACGCGGGCCAGTACCAGCAGCACCAGCAGCAGCAGCAGCAGCAGTCAGTGTCTCCGACTGCACAGGCGGGTTTGCAGGCTGGCCATCAGCAACAACGGTTGGGGGACGGGCAGGGACAGCTTCCACAGGTCCAGGGCCAAGGCTGGCAAGCGCCCGGCAGTCACCATGAAAACAATGCTTTTGCACGAGGAAGCCAGCGACAGGACTTTGGCTGGCGGGGGGTGCCACATGGCTGGAATCGCTGAGAGGGAGGGGGAGGGGGGAGGAAGCGAGGGGGACGTAATGACTGATATTCACGATTTGTATGAGTTGAGACGAGATACCCACTTCGTTTTTCGAGCAGGACGGTGATGCCCATAGTTTGATCGGAAAAGCTCTGCTGGCTTGGACAATGAATGGGCTTAGATCAGAGCAGGCATGGAGAGGAAAGTAGGGAAAGCGC
This sequence comes from Aschersonia sp. MBC 508, assembly GCA_030780645.1. Lineage (NCBI taxonomy): Eukaryota > Fungi > Ascomycota > Sordariomycetes > Hypocreales > Clavicipitaceae > Aschersonia > Aschersonia sp. MBC 508. Next base: position 5,544 of record JAPFUF010001134.1, on the reverse strand, counting down.
TCAGCTTACACAGCAGCCCTATATAATTAACCTCGATGACCTTTGCGAGCGCTCACGCCCTGCCTGTGGTCCGTGCAGCCTATCGCGCGAACGTTCCCCAGGGGACAAGCTCACGAGATGCCCTGCGTTGGTGACCGATGTCAGCGTGCGCTTGGCAGCCGGAAATTTCGTCTATGCTCCACGCTGTGCACGCATTGTGTTCGCGAGGAGGCAGCGACGTTCCTGTCGAGGCAGGGAGTGCTATGATAGTCACATCACTGCGAATACGCATGGGGCGCGGAGCTATGGTCTTTGCCTCGGTGACATGCCAGCGTCAACTGGCCCGAACCAACGATGAGGTAAACCCAATACTGCGAATCAAGTAAATCTCAATATCTTGGAACAGTCCGGCCGACTTTGCTCACAATGCTCAAGACTTGGTACAAGGATTGCAGTCGTGATTGTCTATTGATACCCGCTCGAATTTTACAATACATGAAAGAAAAAAAAAAACCCAAAAAATTAAGTACTCTGCCGCGCCGTTCAACGCCGCTCCATCCCGCGCTAATTCCCAAATAATGCACAGTGTCTAATACAGTGATGGTATCTGTCCTCCAACCACAAGATTCTCTCAAAAGTGTGTGTGTGTGTGCGTGGTGAGTCTTTACAACGCACTCACCTCTAGTAGAAGGAACCAAGATTACAGACAACAAAGGAAAAACAAGATGAGGCAAAGTGGCCCACCCTTTTTTTTTTTTCAGTCGCCCGAGACAGCGAATTTGCTGAGGGACCGGAGGCGGGCGCCGTAAAAGTACAGCAGCCAGATGCCGACGATGCCGATGACGCTCAGGCCGCCGAGCAGACTGGTGCCCCGGGCGACGCCCAGGTTCGTGAACAGCGGATGGGCGATGAGGACGCTGCCGCAGGCGAGCGCGCTGCGGAAGAAGTCGTTGGCTGCGAAAAGACTCGCGGCGTATTTCGGATAGGTCAGGGGCACGTAGATGAAGATGCACTGCATGACGACGAAGCAGGTGGCGCCGTAGATGGTGATGCCGATGGTGGGCACGATCCAGTGGATGGAGGCGCGGGCGGTCCAGGCGAAGAGGAAGAGGCCGATGGTCGGGCCGAAGGAGGCGGGCAGGGCGGGCACGAGGCGGTTCTCCTGGACGGGGAAGCCGTACTTGCGGACGCGGGGGTCCATGTAAAAGTAGAGGTAGCTGCAGTAGACGGCGATGCCGAGCAGACAGGCGACGAGGATGCAGAGGAAGACGAGGCCGACCTCGCCGAGGTTCATGTTGTAGTAGACGGGGTAGACGAGGGGGAAGACCTCGAAGAAGCTGTAGTAGATGCCGTAGATGATGGCGGTGTAGATCTGGACGAAGAGCACGGCGGGGTCCTTGAAGGTGATCTCGATGGGCTTGATGAGGGCGTCGAGGAAGATGGACGAGACCTTCATGGAGGCCTGGTCAATCTCGCTCTGGGACATGAAGCGGCGGTTGCCGGTGCGCTGGCGGAGGCGGCGGGCGCGCTGGAGGAGGATGGTCTGGCCGCTGGTCTCGGGCAGGGCGACGAACATGGCCACGAGGATGGGCGCGCTGGCCCAGATGCTCTCGAAGAGCGACCAGCGCCAGCCCTTGACGGGCACGGCGAAGCCGGACAGCAGCGGGCCGAGCGCCGGGCCCATGTACGCGCTGCTGACCCAGGCCACCATGGCGTAGGGCACGGCGCCCATGGAGTAGATGTCCTGCAGCGAGGCGCCGCCGGACGCGAGGCAGGGCGAGCCGAAGAAGCCCTGCAGGAACCGCAGCACCATGAGGCCCGGGTAGTTGGGGGCAAAGGCCGTGGGGATGGACAGGATGACGTAGAGGATCATGGTGATGATGTAGACGGGGCTGCGGCCGATGCGCGGGATCTCGCTGAGCGGCGAGAAGATGAGCGGGCCGATGCCGTAGCCGAGCACGTACAGCGACAGGCCGAGCGTGGCCTTGAGCTGCGACACGCCAAACTCCTGCATCACGCCCTCGGTCGACGTCGTGTAGATGGCCGACGACGTGTACACCACGAACGTGTACAGGCAGAGGATGGTGGCGATCAGCCCGCGCTTCTTGTCCGTCCAGTTCTGCGGGTTGCTCGTGTCGTCGGAAAAGTACCAGTCCACGAGGATGGCGCCGTCCTTGGTGCGTTTCGGCACGATGGGCACCGACTGTGCCCGCTGGAGCTGCTGCTCGTCATCGTCGTCGTCTGAGTGCTGCGCCGGCGGCTTCTCGTTTCCGTCACGCGAGCCGGGCGTGCTGGCCGGGTTGCTGTGGTCTTCGCCGGCCGGCGGCGCCGCGTCCGGGTTGTCCACCATTTGTTGCCATGGCCCCGGGAGCACAAAGTCGGCCTTCTCCTCCGGGTACTGCAGGACGCGGTTCTTGGTGAGGAAGCGGATGAGTTGGCCGACGGGGGCGTCGCGGATGATGTCGGCCATTTTTGGGTCTCTCTTTTGCTTTTATTCCCTAGTCTTTTTCTTGTTTACTGATGTTTGAGCTTGTCCACGAGCGGACGGTGCAGGTGAACGTGAAAGATGTGTGTAGAGTGTGCGTGCTTATATTGTATAGCGTGCCGTATGAAAGATGCGGTATGTGTGCGCGGTGCTGTGCTGTGCTGGGCTGCGCTTTTACGAGCACATCGACTGCAATTGTATTGTTCTCCAAGTCAATGCCGTGTCCAGCAGGTCACCTCACCTCGCTTTCTCAGAGGGCGGCTGCTCAAGAGAAAGCAACAGGATGGTGTGTGTGTGTGTGTCTGCCCAGCTCTTCCCAGGAACCGGAGTCGACGGACGACGGCCTCTTATACAAACCCTCACTCACTCACTCACTCACTCTGCCCGCTTTCCCAATCCGCTCACTGTCACATCTTTCTGACACCTCGCCTGCCGGCCTAATTACAAACTAGATCCCTTGCCGGAAAGCTAAGCTAAGCAGAACACCCAGCACGCCATTCATTCCGTAATCTATAAGCAGCATGGCCATGATAAAGGAAGCGGGGAGGGGGGCTTGCTCCATTATGGAATCAAGGCGAGCCAAACTCCGTGGGTGGGGGGAAGAGGATAATCCCTCGCAGCGGTTCTCATCTCCCCCCCCCTCTCCCTCTCGCTCTCTTTTCTCACGTACGCACAATCAATTCCCGGCCATTCGGGCTTAAGGCTACGCAGCCCGACGTTGAAGTGCTAATAAAGTGGAGACGAGGCGCGAGATGATGTCGGGATTCCAATCTTTCTCTATTTTTTTAAAGCCCCACCGCAAGTTGTTGCCGCATTCGGTCGAGCCGGGACGGCGGATTACCAAGCAGAGAGCATCTTGGACGGGTATCGTAGTGTAGTAGCGTAGCACGGCAGAGTGAGACCCAGGGGACTGGGAGTGGAAGAGTGTTTCTCAATGGTTGCCAGGATGACAAACGAGACAATATCCGTTTCCTGCTCTCGGGGCCGCGGGTACTGTGAGATGTTAATCTTCTCTGACGTCGAGGCCAGATACTGCACATGAGAGGCGAGGAAAGTCGCCTGCCAACTGACCGGCCATGCATTCTCACATGCCTTCATCGTCTGCTTGCTTGCTTGCTGCATTCGGTAGCTCCACGCACGAACGAACGAGCGAACGAGCGAACGAACGCACGCACGCACGCGTGCTTCGCTCGTGAACCGTCATGGGCAAGCGCTTACTAAAAGACCATGAAAAAGAAGGAAAGTGCCTACCCAGTCACCCCCCTTACCTTCCCATTCCCCCAAAAAACCCACCTGATTGGGAAGAAGAAGAAAGAGGGACCCGCTGAAAAGTGCCGTGGAGCTGAGCAAAGCAGATAGAGAAGGAGGAAAAAAAAAAAACGCCCACGGACTTTGCTTGCTTGATAATGCCGTCATGACTGTGCGTCCATGCGCACGACGTAGCACGTTTCCTGCTTTGTACTTTGTACGCACCCATGTATGTTGTAAGTTGCCCCTACATGGATCACCGCGCTTCTGTGTTCCACGGAGTTCCCAGCTGCCATTTTTTTTTACCCTCTTTTTTTCTTTTAACCCTTTTTTCGTCCTGGTCCTCGCCGCCGCCGGCCCCCCTTGCTGTACTCAACTGTTGCTTTTCTTCTTCTTCATTCCTTGTTGGGCCCCTGTCATGTGAAACATGGAAAAGCGCCCCCACGCTCAAAACAAAACACTTGCGAACTAGAGCCTCACTGCAACGATGGCGTTGCATCATAACGTGATGTCGTATTGCTGATATGCACAAGCTCAAGCTCGACCTGTCCTGCGGCTGCCCGGCTGCATGTGCGAATGCGGGATAAGGAAAGAAGAAAAAAAAAAAAAGGAAATGACAGACGCGACGCCAACCCGTACATTCCGATTGGGCCTGTCCACCCACCCGTCCAACCATCCATCAGATATCGTACATGCGTAGGGCTAGAAAAGATGGCCGTCAACGACCCCCCCCTCTCCCCTCCCCTCCCATCGGATCAATTCATGGTAAATGTACCCCAAAGCATGTACGGTTTACGCGTTGAACAACAACAATTAGGCATGATTCGCCCTTTCACCCCTAGATCCAGTTCGGTTGGCAACTTACATACCAACCCGGCGGGCACACTTTGGGGCAACTCGAGCTGTTTCTTTGAGGTTGCAGCGGAAAGCTCCACAGTAGCCCGGCCCAGCCTGACGATGATGCTAGTTTTCATTCCCCAATTGCCGCGGGCAAAATGATGATGGCGCTTCCGTTTTGTCTCGGCTCTTGGTCCTTTGTCACAATCTATCGACAGTCAGCCCGGCTTGCTTGCAAGACACCCCACCCACAGACGCACACATCCTCCGACTCGCCCGGTCACCTCCACCACTCAGATTCACACGCTCCTCAAAACATGGGACAGTGGCCGTGAACTGTCGGTACTTTCCTTTCATTAATGTGATTATTGTGTCTGGTATCATCTTTTTCATTTTTTCATTTTCTTTTTCTTTTGTGAGACAGTCACCTCCCGTCCTGGGCGACATCTCGCAACACGGCGGCCCTGCGTGTGATGCGCATCTGCCGCAGCACCCTGCCCACGGCGGCGCTCTGCTCGTCGTCGGCGGCCATCATCTCGTCAACCACCCCCCACAGCCTGGCGTCTTCCCTTTCCACAGCCTTGGCCACTAGGACCCTGATCCACTCCCCGTCCGCGAGCCCTTCAACATCGTCGTCATTATCATCATCATCAGCATCACCAGCAATATCCCTGCGACGACGGTGACGGCGACGGGACATGGCCTGCTCAACGAAGTGAAACGCCGCATCGAGCTCGCCCGCCCCTGCGCATGCGCTAATGAGGAGCCCAGGGTCGACGACGAGACTGGCGCTACCGGCGTCATCGTCATCATCGTCGTCGTCCACTGCACCCTGGCCGTGGTGACGCTTCATATAGTCCCTCGCTAGCGCGCGCGTCGTCTCCACATGGTCGCTGTGAACCATCAGCACTTGCATCGTGGCGGCGCTGACATGCTGGCCGCCGCACAGCTGGGGAACGTCGCCGTACAGGCCGAGAGCCGCCGTGGCGCCCTGC
>JAPFUF010001131.1:0-15298 GCA_030780645.1 Aschersonia sp. MBC 508 | reverse complement strand
CACACACACACACACATCTCCCCCTCCCCCATCATTCATCGTCCCCCCCACACAATGATACGGAGTTTGCGCATATTCGCGACAAATGGGGGGGGGGCAAAGGGAAACAGCGCAGAAAGACGGGGAACCCGAAAAAATCAATCAAATTGATAAGAACAAAAGCATGCGTGCGTGAGCACCCGTCATTCTTCCATCATCCATCCGGATGGCAAACCTGCATTGCAAAATGGATGCCTGCCCGCCCGCCCTCCTTACATTGCCAGACACACCCTTTCACGTCCAGGTCGCCGATCCCTCTAGGGTAGCCCATGTATTCGCGACCGCCCCCCCCCCCTCCGCCCATTTGTCCACATCACGATGTAATACAGCAGCAAGCACCGGCCCAGTATCAGCTGCAATGCGCGGCGTGACCACTTAATTACGGGAGTGCTGCGGCACAGAGAGAGAAAAAAACCCTCATCGTCCTCGACGCCGTACAACCATGATCCTGTCTGTCGTGACACGACCGACCAGACACTCGCTGCCTCGGCCGCCCCTGTGTCTTCTGCTGTGCTGTGTTGTGCTGGTGTGTGTGTGTGCACTGCGCATATTGCTATCGACATGCACGTAACCAAATCCGACAAATTATGCGTCTTGATGGCAACGCGGATGCGGCGCGCCCACACACACACCATGTATGTACATGACCATCCTGTCCTTCTCACCAACCAACCCCAGTCGTCCGCCGCCGCGGCGCGCGCCCTTTTGCCCTGCTCTTGCTGCAACCTGAATCCCTCACTAGCACTTCCCGTGCATGCATGGGCACAGAGGCTGGCCTGCTGATGCGAAGAGTACGGATAAATCTTGCTTCACCGTCGGCATCAGAACAAAAACGCCAAGCAAACAGACCACCTAGCTTCGCCGTTGTCTCTCATCCTTCCGCACGCGCAGCTTCACTGCAGGCCCAGTCAGCGCCTGCCATTGGCCGTAGTCGTCGCCGTGGCTGCTGATGACGGCTTGGACGTAAAGAAGGGATGCTTCATCGCCTCGCCTGGCGTGATGCGCTTATCAGGATTCAGCGCCAGGCATTGCTCCAATAAATCAACAAAGTGATTCAGGTGCTTCGCCTCGGCCTCGTTCATCCCTGTCGATGCTGCATGCAGACGCGTGCGCAGGTCGCGCGCTGGCTTCACCACTGCCATCGTTCTGATGGCAGTCTGTGGAGGCGGATTGCACCCGTTAGTTCTTGTGATGCTGATACATCTTGACGCGGGGAAAAATTAATAGCAAAACAACGGCAAGAGAATTGAAAAGAAAAAAAAAGCCAACAACATGCGTGCGGCCCGCACACATGCTGCCGGCAATTCAAAACTCTTTGACGCCGGCCTCGTCAGCGGCCTTCTCATCTCCGATGCGCTCGCGTCGTGCTGTGTAGTCTGACCGGGAGAGTCCACATCCGCAGCCTCAGGTGCAGCCGCGACACCAATGACGTGCAGCCGGTCGTCCGATAATCTGACCGTTTCACAACCCAAGCGCTCGTGGCTCGCCCTCCCGCGGTCTTCTGACCAGCGTGGCCCCCAGCGCTTACACGCATGCATCGTCGAGCCATGCCCCGCGGACCAGCGCAAATGTTTACCGCCACATGCAGAGGAACGAAAACGACATCAAAGGAGCATGCATGCCATCGAGGCTGGAGCGCAGCCGACAATGAATGCCGTGCCTCAGGAAATTAAAAAAAAAAAAAAAGACTTTCGAAAAAAAAGAAAAAAGAAAACTCGGGGCGTCAGAGAGACAGCGCGTAGAGGTGCAGCAGCAGAGAGCAACGAAGAAACAAACAAAGAGACACTTTTCGACGCACCTTTCCCAGGACCTTGTCCCGCTCCACACTCACAAATCGACCCTGCTCGTCGAAATGCGCCGCTGCGAGCTGACCGCGTCGGAAGAGCTTCGGCGTGAGGCGCCCGCGAATTTCCATGATGGCCTTGAGCATCTGATTGTTGCTGTCCCCGGCAAACAGTATCTTGCCCGTGTAGAGCTCGTATAGGGTACATCCTATGGACCACATGTCCACGCCATAATCGTAAGGCATTCCCAATATCACCTCCGGCGCACGATAAAATCGACTGACCAGATATGGCGTGATCTGGTTGTGTGCCGTCGCCGCGTCTGATCGGTCAATTGCCGTCCCCAGGTCGCAGATTTTCAGCACGTTTCTCTGCTCGTTGACCAGTATGTTGTCGGGCTTGAGATCAGCGTGGATGATGCTGCACTTCCGCATGTGAGCGAGAGCGACAAAGATCTGGTATGCATATGTTCTCGTGGCCCCGAGGTTGATGCCGACATTGTTGCCAAATTTGCGGAGTACCTCTCGCAAATTCATGCTGAGATTCTCAAAAGCCATGCACAAGTGACCTCGATAGTCAAAGTGCCGCTCAAACTTGACAATGTGCTTCCTGCTTTCGGGATCGGCAGCGTTGAGCTTCTGCAGAATGGCAATCTCGGTGTATCCTCCCTTACGCAACGCGTCGTTGTTCCGCATCATCTTGATGGCGACGACTTGCTTGGTCGTGATGTCGATTGCTCGGACAACACCAGAAAACATGCCCCGACCCAACGTTGCCTGAATCTGGTATCGTCCGCTGAGGATTTCGCCGATCCTGATCTTGTAGTAGCCGTCCTTGTCATCCCCTTCGAGAATGCCGCCCTTTGCATCGACGTCGGCCGCAGGGCCATCAACGTCCACACTTTCAACAGCTTTGGTGTGCTTGCTCGCGTATTTGTCTACATCAATGTCTTCAGCAAACATGTCAAAGTCGTCATCATTGCCATCACCCTCGTTCCGTGCGAGAGCTTTTTCGGAATTGGCCTCGGGAGAAGTTTCCTTGGTTGTTTCCGGCGCACTTTGCCCGTGTCGGAGTACGTCTCGACGCTCATCCTCTCGTTTATCTGCCGTGGGATCATAATTGGCGGCTGAAGGTCCGTCCTCGTCGTCACTCTCGTGGTCGCCGTGTGTGTTCATGAGGTCCTTGTCGTCTTTGAGGATGTCAATCGCATCGGGGGACGGTCCAGGCGAGCGCGGCGAAGCAACGTCTGCGAGAATTAGTAATTGAGGAAACATTTGGTCAGTCAGCAGAGCAGGCAGCGCACCTGAGCGGGGAGTCCGAGGCGTCTCGCCCTCAAAAGACTTATTAGGCGTATCTGGTAGGGTCGAGGCTGGCGAAGCGGCCTGCACCGTCTTCTCGGCGGCAGCACCCACGGCGTGGAGGAGAAGAGGAGTTGCGGAACTTGATTTAGCCAGTAGCTCTTCGCGTCTTCGTCGTCGTCGAGCGATTTCTGCCTCTTCATCTATCTGTTGCGGCTCTTCGTAGTCTGCTTCCGCTTCGGGTTCAAGCTGTTTGACATGGTCACGGTGCGCAGCGACACCGTTCGAAGCAACCTCCGACGGCTTGGCCGTGTTTGGACGTGCAGGCAAGTGTTTCGCCTTGGTTGTACGGTCGGACGCGGTGTCGTGCTTCTGGCCAGAGCGGATGTCATCATCGTAGGGCAACGCATTGGCAGAGTCGCGGCCGTTGTGATACCCCTCACGCGCAGACCTTCTTGGCTCCGACCTACCATAACGCTTGGATGGGGGAGGCGATGGGCTCCGGACTCGAACCTTTCTGTCATTGTACCGCATCTCGTCATCATCGTGATATCGGCTATGACCGCGAGGACGACGGTCACTGCGATAGTCCCTCTCCTTATCGTACCGTCGATCGAGGGCGCCAGAGGCATTGGAGGGCGGCCGGTCTAGGTCATCGTAGGTAATGCGAGATCTCCCAAAGCTGTTGCCCCGACGATCATCATAGCGAGCTCGGACCTGTCTCGAATCACGGTCTCGGGTGCGGCCAATGGAATCTCTTTCGTCGCGTGTGCGTTTGTGGCCACGGGGCGGCGGCGAGCGGCTCGGTCGGGATGAGCCGCTGCGTCCGGAAGCAGAGTCGTATTCTGGCGACGACTGCCTACTTGAAAGTCTGTCTCGACGGTCAATACCGTTTCCTGAATGGGTCGCAAGTGAAGTTGCCTTCAAATCACCGGTTCCATCCTCAATGATCTCGCCCTCATCCGAGCTGGATGCCATTGTACGCGTGCTGGATCCCCGAACAGGATCCTAACAGGTAAAATCACAAAGACAGTGTCAGCGATGCGATCAGAAGCGACCAGCGTGTAACAGGAGAAAGAGTCCAACCAGATGAGCGTTGACTCGTCCAGGCTCGAGGCATTTGGCTGCCGCTGCGTGCGAGCAAAATGCAGCACGTCAATAGCCCGTGCCGTAGTATGGTGTGATGATCATCAGGGGAAGAAGAGAGAGGAATGGGATGAAGCCCAAACACTGACGCCAATTTGCCTGCGGTTCGCTGTGATCGGGGACATCGATCTGAGCAGCAAGGACCGAGAGATTGTGTAGTCGCGATAGTGCGGGCAAGTGGAGAAGCGTGCCGTGGCGATTGATTGATTACATAACGGAACCTTGGCGCTGCGCGTTTATTCATCCGGCCACGCCTGGGCTACTGAATTGTTTGACGTTGCCGACTCGCGACATCGCCGTACTTCAGAAAGCTGGAGGAGATGGAACAAAGGTGAAGAGACAGGCTCTTGACCGGCGGGCATTGCGTATGCTGTCATCGTAGCGCAGCTGCAGCTCGCATCAGCCTGTCACTCCACTCGATACCACTCGCATGGCCAATAAAGTTGTAATCACGGACGATCGATGCCCACTACCTGCGTTCTAAACATGGGCAGGTCGAGCTGTTGGAGATTGGAGATGAGATCCTCATCGTGTCTTGCGTCATTCAGTATCCAACAGGTCATTCGGTGCGCGATTCTGCTCTGTCAATTCTGTGGGTGCCTCTCACATGGCCGCGAACTTTTCGAAATTTCTCGCTGCTGGGTGAGAGGGATTGCGGATACGACTGCCCAGATACGTAGTGTACCTTACTGTCTGTCGGAAAAATTGAATGCGCAATGATGATTGGTACTCCCACGACGGGAACTTGACGTGGCACGACCGTGAATAACCTGCACGTTTCAAAGACCACAAAGTGATGTACACATTACGCGCCACCCTCGGCTTATTGCGACAGCAGCTCTGGGTGCCGAACAACGGCCAAGACTTGAATTTCTTCTTTGTAAACGGGCTCTTTGAATCTAATCGGAGCAGAATGAAAGCCGTCGCTGAAATTCATGCCTACGGCTCAGGAACAGGCCATGTTGTGGGCATCTCTGTTTCCCATGATACGGTTATGTCGAGTTGACAGTGTCCTGACATCTCCAGAGACTTCACCGAGCAACAACGTCAAAACGTCAACATCAACGGGCGATAAGCATGAGCAAATTTGTCAAATATTGCTGAACAAGCCAGGATGTAACAACGCCAAAGCCAGGTGCATGGATCCCCCATCCCCATCCAACAGTATACAAGCCAAGAGATCTGGGATTCGGTGCTCTGAAAGGGCTGCAGACCGCTGAAAAATTCACAAGAAACCCGTTCATACCCCTTAACCACACAGCCTTTGGCCCAGTCCGACGAGACACGTTGCCTACCGTGGAACAGTTGTAGCACGCTCAGGCTCGCGGCGCTCATTTCTTGCCGCTCTTCTTGATTCCCTGCGAACCAGTGTTGAGTGGTCCCTTTTTGCCGGCAATCTGGTTGGCCATGGCCTTTCTCGCCGCCTCGTCTGTTCAGTTCTTGGTCAGACTGGGGTGGAAGGAGTTCGAGGGATCATCTTGTGTTGACGCACCTTCCTTCATCTTTTGTCGTGCGCGCTCGTCATCGGAGTCGACATCGGCAGCGGCCTTTTTCTTTGGCGCCTTCATAGGCTTGGCCTTGCCATCTGGAGAGAGAGAGAAGAGCACATCAGTCTACACGGTCTAATTTTTTTCTTTGGCTGGGTTTGACATTATGTCAGGGGAATGCGGGAAGGAGGACACTCACTTTCCCTGTTTTGACCGCCCATTCTGGAAAAGTGTGCCCGTTTGGAGACGGCTTTGGCGATGCTGAAGGGTGCGCGTCGATTGTCGTCTATCGTGCCGCTGGATGCGTGAGTGGCTTCAAGAGCGAAAGAGAAAATGTCGGACCGCTATATGACAAAATCGGCGGGGTGAAGGGGCGAGTGGAGTGACGGTGGGCGGGATGGTGGGGGTGCGTCTGGTCCAAGCCTAGCCCTTGTCGCGCACGTCTTTGTATGTAGCATTTTCGATGCGAGGCATTTGGGAATACATACTTACCTACCTGAAATCTTGAAAGCACATGCATCCCGAAGTAATTGGGAATGATCAGATATCCTGGGTCTGAAAAGAATTCGTGATGAAACATTTTCGTATTTTTCAAATTTCTGGAGATTCCACGGACACGCCATCAAAGCACAACGCGTAATACGTTGGCCCTGTCAGTATCAAGTCGCCAGAGCCTGTTAGTCAAGTCATCCGGAAACAGCACGTCATGTCTCATGCCAGAAAATATCCCAAAGCAGAGCGACGTCAATGCAGGAATTCAACTGCTTAATGAATTCTTCAGATACCCAGGGAACTCCTTAGGTAAGTAGGTTATGATAGAAAGTTCCAGGGTCTTTGGCTCCGGAGTCTCGGGGCCGCAAACCCGCTGCCAGGGAGACGCGCGCAGACCCTGCCATCCGTCGATTTAGCGCACGTTCTAGGGGTCCAGTGCACATGCCAATCCCAACAATTTCGGCATGACGACTGGCTTCTGTGAAAGGAAATCAGACCACCAGTCCTCGTGGCCAACGCCAGCAAAAATCACGACTACAATTCATTTCATGCCATTGTCCAATCATTACAAAAACTCTTTCCTTTGTGCCGCCCGCTTGAAACTCGACCCTATCCAGAAGCTGACATCTCCGTCATGAGCGCCACGAGGCCAGGCGCGAGAAACGGCCTCCGCCATCGCCGTCCCTCCACCACAGAATCCATCCTCAACACCGTCAAGTCGCTCGAGAGCAAAGTCGAGTCGCAGGTCCTCCTCCTGTGGGACGACCTGCCCTCATGGCGCCGCGACAACATCTTCATCCAGTCCGGGTACCGCCCCGTTCGCAGCTCCTACGCCCACGCCTTGCAGTCGCTGTTTTATCTGCACAATGAGTCCGTCAATATCTGGACGCACCTGCTCGGCGCGCTGGCCGCTGCGTGCGCCTCGGTGTACGTGTACTCGGTGGCTCGCCCGCGGTATGAGGAGGCTACGGGGCAAGACGTCTTGGTCTTTTCGTGCTTCTTTGGCGGAGCCATCCTCTGTCTGGGGATGAGTGCCACGTTTCACGCCTTGGTTGATCACAGTGAGGAAGTGGCCAGGTGGGGGAACAAGCTCGACTACACGGGCATTGTGGCTCTGATTGTGGGCAGCTACATGCCCGCTCTGTACTACGGCTTCTTTTGCAGACCAACGTTGATGTCGGTGTACCTGTACTTGGTGAGTTTGTACAAAATCGCAACCCCCCCGACCCTTCCCTCAGTAAATGGCTAGAAAAAGAAAAGAAGCAACACCACTGACATCAGAAAAACAGATATGCACTCTTGGCGTCGCATGTGCCACCGTCTCATGGGTTGAGAGATTTCGGACGCCAAAATGGCGGCCTTATAGGGCTCTCTTGTTCATCGGCTTGGGTCTATCCGGCGTCGTCCCTGTCGTACATGGCATCGTCATGTATGGGTACAGGGAGGTGGAAGATCGCATGAGTCTGAGCTGGACTATTCTTCAAGGCGCCCTCTACATCTTTGGCGCGGTCTTATACGCGGTGTGTTGCTGTCCTGACCTCCCTGCTACCTGCCTCAAGGGCAGAGAGAATGAATCCTTCTGACTCCATCCCAGGTTCGCTGGCCCGAACGCAGCTCCCCCGGCTCCTTCGACATCTGGGGCAGCTCGCATCAAATTTTCCACGTCTTTGTGCTTTTGGCTGCCGCCACGCATTTTTACGGCATGGCCAAGGCGTTTGACTACCACCACAGCCCCATCGGATCAAAATGTGCTCCGTCGTAAGGACGTGCATTTGATCCTTCCTCGACCCTCAGCCGGGCGAGTTGTCCAGACCAAGGTCAATCACCCTCACCAAGCCAGAGGCCATGGCCGCAGCCGCCCAGCAGCCAAAGTTGGCGTTGGGGTTCCATTCCACGACGGTGATTCTCGAGAGCAGCTCGTAGACGATGCCACGCGTGGGATTCATGAGTCCGCCGACTTCATCGTCCTCGTTGGCCTCGCCTGCATCCGCGTCGGTGTCCGCCGAAGCCTTCTTGGCCTTTTTCTTCTTCTGGGCGTGGAGGCTCCTGACTTCAGCTTTGGGATTTCTGCTCTTTTCAATGGCGAATCCGTGCACCAGCCGGGAGGCGCCGCGCTCCGAGGCCGGCGAATCTGCGTCGAACAGCTCTTTGGGCCGGTGCTCGTGGTGAAAGATGCGCAGCCGATCCGTTGATTCTCGACGGCTGCTGAACAGCTCGCTCTGGGGGTTCACGCACCACAGCGACCCGTCCGTTGAGCCTATGAGCAGGTAGGGATGCGTGCGCCCGACGGCGAGACTCGAATTGTAGCTCTCGCCGACGAAGACTCTGCGCACGATGGGAAAGAAGCGCTGGTGCATGAAGCCAATCATGGTGTTGAGCGCGTTGGCTGACGGGTAGACGGAGAAGAAGCCCTGGAGATGGTCGCTGTACGCCAGCATGTTTGGCTGCCAACTCACGGCGTTTGTGTGGACCTCAGTGGTTTCGTATGTCGGGCGGCCGAGATCGACCAGCTTGGTCGTGCCGCCCAAGGGGTGGGATGCCACGAGGAACGGATGCGAAGGGTAGCCGGTGGCAACGTCCACGACCAGGCTGTGATGGACCGGGTGTCGCGAAAGCATGCAGCGCGGATGGATGGACCACAGGGCCAGCGAGCCATCGGAGTAGCCGACGACGAGCCTGTTGAAGTTGGCCCAGGCCATTGCCGTAGCCTTGACGCTGTACTCGTCATCCAGCCTCAGACACGTCTGCGGGGTGATGCATTTCTCTGCGCCTCAGTCAGTAATGCGGCTGTCCATCTGTGACCTGTACGGTACACTTGTGTGTCAAAAAATGGGACGTACGATATTGCCCGCCTTGCCGCTCGTCGTGTTCGATGATGTAGACGTGTCCATCCCCGCAGAGCACAGCAAAAGAATGCGACTCTGGCCCCGATCCCACGTTGGGCACCGGGCACCACCTCACCCTCCTGGCGCGCCCAAACTCCAGACAATGCGTCCTCTGCAGCGTCGGCGGCCTCGCTGACGGGCGGAACACGCCTCCGTCGAGCCTCTCGCCCTCCAAGGCCCAGACCTGCACCGTGCCGTGCCGCTGGAAGCCGGGCTTCTGGTGCTCGACCTCGTAGTTGTAGTGTTCCTGATCGGCGTGCGGCAGCACCGCCAGCGCGAGCTTCTGCGTGGCGGCAGCATCGCGCCGCCCCCGCCGCCGCGGACACCAGTCCATGCCCGTCACGATGCCGCCGGCATCCAGCAGCCAGCCCGTGGGGATCTTGTCCGCCGTCGCGTCCTGATCGTAGGGCATCCACGCCTGCGACAGGGGCACCGCGTCTCCCGGGCGCAGGACGTACTCGGCCTGCTCGTTGTACGGGCCCATGAGCACGCGCAGCCCCCGGTCCGGCTGCTCGTACAGCTTCCTCTCATCCTCGTCGTCGTCGATGAGCAGCGCCTTGTATGATGATGGTGATGACGATGAAGAAGAAGATGGTGGTGGTGGTGGTGATGATGATGATGATGCCGCGGGGCCTTTGCGGTGGGCAAAGCAGGTTTCTGCCATTTGTGCCTCCCGGCGGAAGAAACCCTTGGACCAGGGCGACGACGTCTCATCGTGCCTCGGCGGCCCCGCTTCTGCATCTGCTTCATCATCGTCGTTACTGGCGACACTGGTGTTGTCATCATCATCATCATCACCGTGCGTGGCGGCGGTGTACTTGGGCGGCAATACGGTCCAGTCGAGCCACTTGCTCAGGAGGCCCTGCGCAATGCGAATGTCCTGCTGGCGGGGCCCGTACCAGACACTCACGAGTGCTTGTCCGCGCGTGCTCCTCTCGTAGGGCCCGTTGTACCCCTTCACGGACGTGTCGGTGGTGATGGCCTCGACGTCCAGATACGTTGCTGCGGCGGTGGCGCCTGCGGCGGCTCTGGTGCGAGACGCAGGGGGGGGTCTGGCGCGTGCTGCTGCTACTGGTCTCGCACGCGGCTCGTCATCTTCGACGTACGCGTCCGAGTCCGAGTGTGCGTCTGAGCCGTCAAACGTGTACTTCTGGGTCGCGGCATTTTTTGTCCGGCTCGAGGTGCGCGTCCTCATTTCTTCCTGGTTTTCCTTGGGAGAGAATCTTGATGGGTGAGAATGCCAGAGAGGCTCGGCTTTGGCTGAAGTGTTTGTCGAGTGGGGCGAATATACGTGCAAGGCGCCGCCGCCGCCGGGAAGCCATTTTGACGTTGCGGGCAGCTTCGCGGGGGGATTTGAAGGCATGATGGGGGGGGGGGACGCGAATTGACAAGAGTGCGAGGTTCCATCACGACGGCATGCCACCACCATTGTCCGCAATGTCGCTGATTGCCATCGCCATCGTCACTTTAATTCGAGCTGGGCGGGACATGACTGCCGCTCATTCGAGATGCTGACCCGGGTCACCGCGCTTTAGTGAGACTGGGCGCGACTAGGCACGTCGCATGAGATGAGCTTCTCACACTACAAACATCGTACGCACCATAACTTTCATGCACAAGTTGCATACATGTATACGTACATTCATACATGCTGCATACCATTTGATACGCTTTCATGAAGGAGCGCGAGCTCATCGAAGCCGGTCAGTCTCAGGAGACCCTTGAGCGGCAGAACTCCACGAGCAGCCCTTCTCATCAACGGCATTCGTGCGTCGATTGTCCAACTGCAAGCAGCGACACAGCGCACAAAAGGAGTCATCTTCTGGCGCTATCGGTTGCCAAGAAACGAAAACACGGTCCCAGCTGGATACATCACCCGTGAGCCTGCCGATCAGTCGCCACCGTATCAGGCAGGTCCTGCCAGGCACGTTACGGCGCCGAGTCCACGGGCTGCCTCGAGCGCGCACCCAGCAATAATGCATTCAGAAACGGTTCAGTCCGCGGGGTCCATGGCAATTGGTTTGACTTGCTGGCTGACCAAGGCAACAACGACCTTCGCGACTCGCCCTCGATATGCCCGAAACGAGGTGCTCGTCGCCGTTTCATCCTCGGTCGACACGGCGATTGCAGCGCTCCTTTTGTCCTGCGGCACGGAGAGTCACGATTGATATTGCTTGTGCCCCTCCCCCGGTCGCGGCCCGGTGTATTCTATCTGGATCTAGACTATGAGATCCGCGCCAAAGATCTGCCAATAATGACCAGACGCCCAGCCATTCGTTTGGGGCTGGCTGGACGATGGCAGTGTTCGCCACACCGTGGTCGCACGACTCTCGTCATACATCCTGCACGTCTCAGGGACCGACGACCTTCATCTGATATCTGTGTGCAGAGGTAAGACCAGCCCACGAGGTGGGTAGTACCAAGAACCTCATGTGATGACATTGACGAGGTGGTCTCGCATGTCACATGTGGACAGAGTCTGCCGTCTTGTTTCAGACGTCAAGGGTCTTGAACATATGAACTAGACGTAGCAACAGGTCTCAGAGCATGCGAGGCCCTTGCATTGTCCAACGGTGAAGAGTGTTTCCATCAGGTTACACGGCCCCTCGCAGGAGAGTGTGCATGTCGTGTCGAGAGGGCTGACTGATGGCGGCACATGCCCGAATGCGTTGTGGAGTTGATTTTTGGCAGCATACGAATGTAGCCATGTACGTATGCATGTCTCGCGCTCGAGATGAGTACACTCCAACGATGGCCTGGAACGACGGGGGGTCAGCGCTGACGAGATGAGACCAGTCACCCGGCACAGACCGCATACAGATATGCAGCCTCTGCCCGAAACTGCCGAGGCAACTTGTGTTTGCATAGGTCAGGACAAACCGGAGACAACTCTTAGGTCGCAAATTCACCAAGAGCCAGATGATAAATGAATGTTTCAGCAAAGGACGGTGCGCCAATATTGATCAAACTATCCTTACACAGCTTCGGTACTTCTGTTGAATCGAGGACAACTTCTCGAAACGATAATTACGAAATGGAGATTTCATGGCAGCCCTTGAGACAGTGCTGTGCCAGCAGTTCATGCAGTTGGCTCTACGGCTCATAAGGGAGACGATGCCGGGAGAGGGGCTTACGTGACGGTACGTCGAGATCGAGCCGTTTGCGTTGAGCTTAGGAGACTGCACTCCATCTGCATGGCTCAGGATTACGATGGAGTCCGTGAACTGCAGCGTACATACATGACGGAGACTGTCGGACTTACCGAGGCGCAGTCCCAGTGAAATGTGTAAATGTCAGGAACATGTGTCAGTCCCCAGTAACATGTGTCAATGTCAGGGACGTGTATCAATGTCCAGCGGCGGGGATCTCAGCCCGCGGCAGCGCCGCCGGAGGCAAATCAGCACGGTACCTGCGATCGCAATGCCTCCCGAAGCAATTTCCACGCGGGAGATGTAGCATGCCGCGTCTCCGGAGTCCACACATCGTTGCCCGAGACGCAACGCGGATCAAGCAGTGGAGTCGAAAGCGTCTTTTCTGGTGAACCGTAGCATCTTGGTCGGATGTCCTGCCTCACATCTTGGTTTGAGTCCGTCTGCACCAGGCCATCGGGCACAATGGCCGCCACTGACCACACAGCAGGATGAATGGCTTGCCTTGGCAGGGCAATGTTCCAGGACGCTGCACTTGCACAGGTTGCGTGCTCTGGCCAGGCCGTGAGATGAGGAACCGTGCCGGGCGCGCCGGCTGCGGAAAGAAGACAGTTTGTGCAGATCACCTCTGGACGGGGCAGCCGATGGCTTTGCAGCGCTGGTCCCGATCGCAGACGAAGCACAGACGAGGCCCTCCCCAAAAAGGGCAAAGACCCGTATATCAGAATTGAGAGTTTCAGCAGCAGGGACCCTGCATCGCCGCGCGACGTTTGTTTGACACCCTGCTAGACGGACGGGCTGGTGCGCGAGGAGGTGCGAGCCCGAGAGAACAATATATTGATGTCTCTGTCCTCTTATACAGCTATGCTGCGACGACAGCTACCTCAGTTGCTGCTGCATATCATCAGCCCTGCATACTCCAGATCAATTCTGCACTGCTGTGCTCTTTGCCGTCTGCATGAGAACAGGGCAACCAACCTAGAAAACCCCCATCCTCCTTCACTCCCCGAATGTCCGCTTCTCGCCTGTCATGGCTATCTCTTGTCCCGAAGCAGCATGCCGTCCCAACGTCCTGGAGCGGCAAGGCAAAAAAAAGAGAAGGCGGGGAGGAGGGGGGGGGGGGCCTTTATATTTAGAGACAATCCTCTCTTTTGTCGGGAATTGCCGCCAGGAGGCCTGTGCTTTGTGTGGCTGGCTATTCCGGGCAGTTCTTTGCCGCCACAGGTCCAAACCTAAATAAAACCATGGGACTTTTCTTCTTCCTTCTCACAGACAGGATGTCGACTCTTGTTCTTTCACGAACGCGGAAAGGAATTAGGAGAAATCGTCGTCACTGGTTCAGTCTTTGGCCAAGATATTCTCTTCACGCACCCGGGAGAGGGGAGAGGATACTTTCGTATGGGCCTTCAATATCTAATCTGGCGCGTCGGTGCATGCATGCTCCATTCGCGCTACCTGAACCCGAACGAGGCTAAACGACCAACAATGGGCAGGAGGGGCGGAAGACAAGAGACGCAGCTGCCACATGTTGCCGCCGGCACAATGTGCGCAAAGAGGAGGATCGTGGATCTCGAACCGGAAGCGTACCGAACCAGGGCACCAAGACACAGGCAGCCAGCCAGACGGTGGTAGCCACTGGTGTTGATCACGGCATGCGGTTCATACAAATGGCTTTTTTTTTGGCATGTTTACCTGCCCTGGGTGTCTGCTTCTTTCTTGTTGGCCATGCCGATCAGACCTCTCTTTTCTTTTTTTCCCTATTTTTTTGTAGTAGTGATCCCTCGCCCCCCATGAACAAACTTCGGTCCAGATCCCGACGCATCATGCACAACATCATGCATCGCCCCCCCTCTCCATCAATCCATCGTTGCGATCAACATCAGCAGCAGGAACGGCAGCGGTAGCAACGAGAGCACCGCCCCCCTCCTCTCGGTGAGTGGGCTCCGTCGATAAGAAGCAGCCAAATGTCAAGACCAAGCTATTTTTATTAGGGCCATTCTCTCTTTTCCCCGTTGTGTGACCGTCCGACCGGATTGCGCGCCAAGGGCTGCATTCTGTACGGCCGTGTCTGCTCACGCCCCGGCTGGCTACTGCTGCTGCTGCTGCTGCCACTGCTTGCTGCTGTTTCTGCTTCTCCATCGCGACGACATGGCGAGCTATTCACGCAGACTTGCAGACAATTCATGAGCGGCGTGCCCGGCGCAACATGCAACCCGGGCCACTGGCTCATAAATGGGGGGAAAGGGGGAGGGGAAGGCAGAGAGACAGAGACCGGTCTTTGCTCTTGCTGCTTGGCCCCGAAACGGCGAGCACGAGCCATCGTGGGCGCGGGCGGCATGTCCATTCTCTACTTTATATGGATACTGGGCAGCTTTCCTCTCGTCTGGCCTGGCCTGCTGGGCCACCTTGCTCACAGCGTACCGAACTGCTGGGAATTTATTCTCAATACTCTTATCCTTGCTTGCTTGGCAAATAGTCCAACCCTCTCCCTCCCCACATCCAAACCGCATTGAATGGCAGGTGTATCGCGCGTCGGCAGCTTTCCACAAGAAAGTTTCCGCAAGAAAGAGAGGAGCCGTCGATGCGAAATGCCGTCGCCGACCTATCAGCCCTGAGCTCCGAGGAGCCAAGGAGATGGGTGCAGGGGAGTGAAGGAAGGGGGGGGGGGGGGCCTTAAATCCGCCTGCCCGTACCGCACGCACTGCACGCATCTTGGACATGCAAAACCAGAGGTGGACGGGAGACCAAGCAACCACTGCCAGTTCTGTCATGCCGTGCTCCCCTCCCCCATTCTCACTGGCCATTTCAAAAAAAAAAAAAAGAAACCGACC
Source organism: Aschersonia sp. MBC 508 (assembly GCA_030780645.1). NCBI lineage: Eukaryota > Fungi > Ascomycota > Sordariomycetes > Hypocreales > Clavicipitaceae > Aschersonia > Aschersonia sp. MBC 508. Next base: position 187 of record JAPFUF010001131.1, on the reverse strand, counting down.
AACCATCCAAGAGACTTCTGCTATAATTATCCGCAAACGTGCGAGCGAGTTGTGGGTAGGGAGCACCAAGACCACCCTTTGGGGGGGGGCGCGGGGGGGGGGGGGGGGGGGGGGGCGGGGGGGGGGGGGGGCGGGGGGGGGGCGGGGGGGGCGGGCGGGGGGGGGGGGGGGGGGGGGGGGGGGGGGG
>JAPFUF010001130.1:0-19050 GCA_030780645.1 Aschersonia sp. MBC 508 | reverse complement strand
GGGGAAAGACACACTGCTGCTATGATAAAAGAAAATGCATTACTTAGGTGGCGAGATTCTTCCGGTTTCATCTAGGTGTCAATCGCACCAGCATGTCCTGGCCAGCTTTGGGAGACGTGAGGCCCTGTACTGGCTTTGTCAGATCGGCCTCGATCGGCTTTTGTCCTGGCACTGGCTCTATGTCGAATCTCCGTAAGACCATGGCGACGAATAAAAAGACGGCGCGCTTGGCGATGTGCCTTCCGGGACACGCCGTGCTACCGCCGCCAAAGGGGCGAAAATGGTTACTTTGGGCCAAACGGGCGTTTTCAAGAAAACGCTCGTGGCGAAAAGACGAGGCATCGGCTCCAAAAGCAGCCTCGGACATATGTAGCTGACGAAACGGCATAATGAGGCGGTTGCCGCGGCGCAGCGTTTTGCCGCCTATGATGGTGTCCGCTGTGATGAAGCGCACCGACGCAGAAAAGGCCGAGAGTCGGAGCGTCTCAGCCCACATGGCGTCTAGTTGCGGCACTGACGTGTGCAGGTACTCGATATCAATACGGGCGTCTGGCCCTTCAAAGGCCGGTGCCGTCTCTCTGCGGACAATGTCAATCAGAGAAGGCTCTTGCATCAGGTGGGCGAGAAGCCAATAGCCAGCCTTGCGGCTGTTAGTGTTAATGCTGAAGAGAGAAAGAAATCATCAGCTTTCCTTCGACTTTTGCGGCCTTCTCACCAACTTACGCCCAGTAGATGGTCATGATGGCAACGGCCATGTCATGTGCCGAAAAGCCGAGCTCTCGCATTTCCGCTTCCGATGTTTTGACAAACCACGAGTCTCCTCTCCTCTCGTCGGCAGAAAGTCGAAGGTAATGCTCAAAAATGACAAGCATTCGACCCTTGGCAGCCAGCATCTCTCTAGCGAAAGCGCTTGGGTATTGGAAAAGCACCTGGTAGCTTAGATCGTCGAATATAAAAAAGTCGTCTGCTAAGCCAGGCCCGATCTCAGCCAACTTGGGTCCAAAATAGGCATCCTGCCCAGCCCTGGTGAAGTAATCGGAGCACCACTTCACTAGCGGGACTACAACGCTGCCACCTAGACTGGATTTATCCTGAAGCGAGGCATAGTTCATACTAGCGAGTCCATCGAGACTGAGGTTGGCGTCAAAAGATTTTGCAAACCGTCTCTCTAGTCCGCTGAGGTGATGGCCTGGGAAGACTTGGTGAATGTGCATATCGCGAAACAATATGCCCAAAGACTTGCCGTGCGGGTTTGGAAAACCCTGCTTGTTTTTGGGCAGGGGCTCGAACATGTCTCTAACACATGAATTCGAATTGCCAAGAATCTTCATCATGGACTGAACGAACTCCTCGTACGAGAAAGTATCGTTGTTGCGGTATACAGCCGCCACATCCTCGGCCCTGGTCAACACGTAGGTTGTCATACCCAGCACGGTCAAGGCAAAGGGTTCTCCCGTATTCCCGAGAAAGTTTCTGGGCTGCTGTTAGCAGATGCGCCGCGGTTTGCAACGTTATCTTCCGGCACACGTACCGCGCCCGGAGGAGTAACGAGTTGGAGTCTCCAAAGAAACCGAGTAGGTGTCCTTTTCCCCCCATTTGATTCAGCTCTGGCTAAGCCGTGATATGGCTGTGCGCTTACCCAAAACTGCACGAAGTTGCCATCAGTAAGTGAATTGACATCTTGGTCCGAAACTCTGAAGACATACAAGGAATCCAGTATGGGAATTCGCTGGGCTCTTCGGGATGGAGGGCGGGATAAATGGTGAATCTGTGAAGCCGCCAAAGCAACAAGGCAACACCGAGGACAATGACCAGTACGGCGATGTATGTCGCCATTATGTTTTCTTGGTCGAACGGTTGGAACAACGTATGCGCGAGTCTCAAATCCATGATTACGATGTGAGCGTGAAGAGAAAAAGGCGAGATCGTGCTGGGCTGACAAGGACAGCGCGCCGTCATGTCATGTCTTGTCTGCCATCCACTACACGAATCTTAAGCGCGGTGCTGGAGGGTGGTCGGAAAAGTCGGACGTGTGCTCTTTTTCGGGAGGGGGGAAAGGGGGCCATGGGGCCAAGGATTAGCAGATAGCTCGACTGTCAGATACATGGCATGCACTGCTGTGGTCAGCCTGCAGCTCTGCGAACGATCTTCAGAATGAACGAGTTAACGTTTTTGAAATCATACCCCTCGGGGCGCATCCATACCTGACGCACATGGTCGGACAATGGGCCCGACGAGTGTAAGACACCCAGCAAGGATTGATAAGCCAAATACATTGTTCGTCTCCTCCCCTTTCTCGTAGTCCAGGCGTTGATTAAGAGCCCTAGGGAAAGCACGAATAGCGCTTGCCCTCTTCTTGAATCTACCTCTTCGAACTCAAAACGGCCATGTATTTCGCAGTCTTGGGCGTACTGGCCTGCCTCAGCGGCCTTTTACTGTTCCCATCATTTGCGCGAACCGGGACTCGAGTCGAAGCAACTGATCACGATGCAACGCGCAAATGCAAAAACGACCATGTCATCCTCGTGATATCGAAGCTGCTTTCTCGCCTGCTCCGCCACCTTCACGGACTCCGATACCTTGTTGCAGGGCCCTCGATGATAGATGAAGGCTACACAAAGGCAAGTCCGGCCATTGTCAAATAATCTGCCCAGCCTATGTATGCATACATCTAACCCGCGGATAATATAGGCTAACGGAGAACCTTTCATCGTCTCCACGCCCACCAATGACCATCTAATGATAACTTCGGGGGAAGCCATGCTGGAACTCATAAATGCCCCCCTCGAGTCACTTTCCCTCCACGCAGTAGCCAAGGAAGTAAGTGGGTTCATACTTTGGCGAGGTATGCCGCCCACTCATGATCGATAGATACTGCAGCCAAGATATACCATGCATGCTTTTGAGTGGCACGACGAGCGCGGCATCGAGGGAACTGGCTTTGTTCGAGCGCTGAGGGGTCTTCTGACTTCCCATCTGTCCCACTTTCAGCCGTTGATTGACAAGCTCATAAGAGACTCGCTTTATACAGAGCTTCAAAAGACCGGCAAAAATGGTAATGCGGCCAGAGGGCGAGAATCATGTTGGCAAATGGAGCAGATGACTAATGATGGAAACCAGGCTTTACGGACATTAGAATATTCCCCATGGTCCAACGCCTGATAACCAAGGCAAATCTCCTCGTCTTCTTTGGGCATGAGCTAAGTTGGTCTAATTTCACGCTCAAACAGAGCATCAAGCAGTAAATGGATATTAGGCTCACATGTTGGAACCGTGCAGGCATCAATGTCGAGTTCGCTACGGCCGCCCTCGAGTTTCCGCAGGCGGTCGTAGTTGCAGCAGAGCTGACGAGAATGACGCCAGGCTTCATCCGCCCGTGAGTTGGCAAGAAGCAAGGCCCTTTTCCCTTGACGTTGTGCAAGTCTATTCTGACACAATCCAAAGTCTTGTAGCTTCACTGGCAACAGGACGTCACAAAGCTGCAAAGACACTGTTTCGACATCTTGAACCAATTGTTGAAAAGCGCCTCGCGGACCGAAATAGTACCGACAAGTCCCTCGTTTCCAAGCCAGCAAGTCAACGCATGGACACGTGACGGGAATGAGATTACTGACTGAAACCCAGGTCGATTGCATGCAGTGGCTTATAGAAACATCCCCCAAAAAGCAGCCCTGGTCTCCTACAAGGATGATTGGTGAGGTGATGGCTATTTGGTTCGGCACGGTCCATCAGCTTGCCACGGTAGGCACCCACTTCCTCGAAAGTTGATGCGTGCCCGACGCTGACAAGCTCCGATACAATGGGCCGCGCGATAGACGGCTACTTTTGTGGTCGAAGACCTTTGCGTACATGACGGCTATGTCTCAGAATTGAGGCAGGAGTTGGCTCAACACAAAGCTGCGACACTAGAAGGTGATCTGAAGGTTGAAAAGATGCCGTTACTTGACAGCTTCATCAAAGAATCTATACGACATACAAGCGCAGATGCGGGTAGGTTGTTCAGTCTGCTTCCTTCTGTCTATCGATATATATATATGCGCAAAAAGGGGGAGAAACAAAGAACTTGCTCACCGGTGCCCGATTTGTAGTAAGCTGCCGTCGTAGGGCTCTGCACAACTACACCCTGATGAGCGGTCTTAAAGTCCATGAAGGGGACTGGATATGCGTGCCTCAGAGGGCCATGATGCACGATGAGACCAGGTATCGCTGCGCCGACCAATTCAATGGCTTTCGATTTTTCAACGCGAACGCAAGCCTCCAGGCAGGGCAGCAGACCGACGAGGTCCCAGATAACGTCCCATCGAGCCTAACGACGGCTAATCAAGACTGGTTGATCTGGGGCCTAGGCAATACGGCCTGGTGAGTAAAAACTCTCAGAATGGCTACAGACATGAACATAAGCCCTGGAAAGAACATATTATTATCTTTCTAGATTGTCAGAACTAACAACGCTGGTCGGCAGCCCGGGGCGATTCTACGCATCTTTGGTATTAAAAATATTCATAATTCGGCTTTTGGATGAGTGGGAGTGTGAATTACCCAACGTGACGTCGCCGAGAACCATGCATTGGAGGTCAAGCGTGGTGCCTCGGTTCGGCACTCTAGTCAGATTTCGCAGGCGTCTTAGATGAGCCACTCACCTTTCGGACGCACAACTTTGTAATGATATATACATTCTTGATTCACTTTCCGTTGATCTATCAGTATAACGAACTTACAATCGTGCTTGACTATTTATTATTGACATTCTCTCGGGCTTCGCCCATAACATCGTGCGCCTGCATCGCGTAGCCAATTATAAGTGACTTGTTCAAAGCATGCTTTCACCTATAGTCGAGGTCAATCTTAGACGACGGCTGTGCGGCGCTCACTGACCTTGAGAGCCAGCACGTCATGAATTCATAGAAGTTATATCTAGTTATTTTGTGTTTTTGTAAAGTATTCTCAGTCTTAAAATAAGGTGGGTTCATTAATTGAACCTGTGTCTGTTACAATATCTGGTCAAGGCATTGAGTATGCTCAGGTTTGAGGATCATCAAAATCCTGTAACGTCGCCATCAAGAAGGGCGGATCCGCGAAATGAGTGCTGGTCTAAACCGCAAGTAGAGAGCATTTCAGAGGATCGCATACAGGACAATATCGTGCAATAACCCAAGCTTGGATTTTGACACATTTTGGGAGACGATGGCGCTGGCGCTGGCGAGACTACCATCACCCCCATAACTACTTGACTCGTCTCTGACATGGGATAGACTCAAATGATTGGTGTGGCTGACGCGACTGTCCACCGCAACGTTGGCGGCGCACCAGACGGCAATAATTTTGTAGTGAGGTGTCACAGCTTGTACCACCTAGTACTGCTGACCGATCCTTACAGTTAGCCGCAGACAAAGACTTCGGATATTGCCCGAGCTCAAGGTGTGCATCTATCAAAGTTTGGGCAGGCGCAGGTTCGGATGCAGGCAGGATGCAAGAACATGAACTTGATTTACTGCAAATGCACCAACATTCGGCCATGATCGTTCGTTAGGCTGTCATCATGCAGTGTAACGAGCGCGCATGCGAGCGCAGGTGTCTACTGATGACTTGAACAGACGTCGTGCAGCTCACAGGATCGGCATGATGCAGTATGACCGTGGACGTCAAATATTCTCTTGCATCTCGCGTCCGATGTCTGAGCTCAAGACGCGGATGATGCAGCCAACACGAGCTTACTCGGTCTCCAGAGCTTACGGTCACATTGAGCGTTGCCCGAGCGCAGTGCATGCAGGTAAGCGATAAGTGACAGAAAGTGTTGAACAGGCCGGGAACATTCCATTCCACTCGAGCCTCCTCACCCGCTTCTCGCACGGTGGTCGCTGCGCAGTCACCCCGCGCATCCTGTTTTCCAAAGTTCGGTATTGAGCAGGTCCCCTCTCCCTGTTCCTTGATCAGGAAGCAATTCTTTTTCTTTTGTTCTTATTGCGCGAACGCGTAGTCTTCTGTCCTCATGCAATTCAGGATCTTGATGATCTAACACCGACGCTCTCAAATCGAGGCCTGGCGATTTGAGTCAGCGCTCGCGGCCTTGAAACCATGTGGCCCTTCTCATCTTATCCCGAGCGTTCGCCATTTGATGTGAAACACCAAACATATGACTATATCATCGTTGGAGGTGAGGATTTTTGATACACCCACGCATCGCAACTCAGCCGTTTGAAGTGCTGACTTGGTCTAACATCGAATACATCAGGCGGTACCGCAGGTTGCGTCGTTGCCTCGCGATTGTCTGAAGATCTCGACTGCTCGGTCCTCATCATAGACAAAGGCCATGCCAAAGATGACATCCTCTCGCACATACCGCTCATGAGCCAGAACATGTCTCTGGGCGACCGCATGCAATGTCAGGGCAATCGCTGGTCAGAGCCGGTCCCAAGCGCTAAAGGAAGGAGAAATAAATTGTGGGGAGTAGAAGGACTCGGAGGTGCTTCACGTGTGAACGGCATGATATGGACCCGCGGCTTCCCTGGAGATTACGCGGCTTGGTCTGAGATGGGTTTACAGGATTGGGCTTACGAGAAGCTCGAGCCGTACTTTCGTAAGATTGAAAATGTCAAATCGGACCCAGGATCCAAGTCCAGGGGTCACACAGGTACGAAGAAATATCTATTCTCCATTGTGGAGCGAATATCCTTCTTTTGTCCAGATCGCTGATCGTTCCTTCCGAATGAAGGGCCTGTTGAGCTACGGCGATTCTCGTTCCCGTTTGTCTGGACTGGCCAGTAAGTTCTGCAACGTGACTTTGCTCGTCAATGTCTGTTGACACGGTCGGACAGTCTTCGCAACGCCGCTCACGAGCTCGGGCTGACTCTTGGTCATGATGTAAACGACCCTGACGCCCCATCGATGGGCTTCTTTAACCTCGATACAGCCATTGACGCGCATCGGAACAGGATATCTGCGTTTTCCTCATACCTTAGCAAGTCTAAGGCCCTGCAAAGACGTGATCGTTTAACAATTTGCACAGGCGCCATAGCTACACGATTGGAAACGGCTGTTGAAGCTGGAATTGTTACGGGAGTCCACATCACACCATGCAAAGGGCCTCTCTGCGACATTTTGGTCAAGGCTCGCCGCGAAGTCATCATCTGTTCTGGTGCACTTTGTACCCCTCAACTCTTGATGCTTAGTGGTATTGGACCTGGAGAGTCTTCCAAAAAACTGGGAATACCTATCGTCAAGGAGTTGCCAGCAGTAGGCAACTCACTATTTGACCATTACAGCATCCCTATCATGATGGAAGTTCCCAAGAGCGAGTCTCTACATCTCCTTGAATCAATCCTGGGACTCTGGCACATTATCTTATGGTTTTTCCTCGGAAAGGGCCTCCTTGGTCTCAGCTCAATGACTAATACCATGTATATCCGCGCTGACGCCGTTAACCGGAATACTATGAGTATTGACGATAAAGAGGGTGACAGTACAGATGCATCTTTGCCCAGAAATATCCCAGATATCGAGATTATGCTTATACCGACCAATTCACTTGAACGGGCGGTCCCGGGTCGCAATCTAATCTCTATATATCCAACATTAATCCAGCCACGAGGCACTGGCTGCGTGGAATTACGGAGTGTCAACCCCCTTGATCAGCCGCGGATTACTTATCCTTTGTTAAGCAACGAGCATGACGTCAAAACTGCTAGAGTTGCCATCCGTTTTGCAATGCGATTGGGCGAGAAGCTCCAGCAGTCAGACTATCCGTACCCGGCGACTTTCGCTTTTGCTCCTGGCCAAGACGCTACCTTGCTTGTGGAGTGGGAGAATGCGGCTCCAGTTGAACAGATGCCCTCACCTGCGGTCAAGTCTGTCGCATCGCCCATGTCACACTCTGACCGGATATCTAAGGGCGACCCTGACTCCCTGCAAGGCTCAGAGGCGGTCAAAAGGGCAACAAGCGGCTGCCAGAATACTTGGGCGACTGTCACTGACGAAGAGATCGATGACTACGCAAAGAGGGTTAGTCACCCAAGCTACCATTTCTCAGGTACATGCCCCATGTCAAGGGACGAACTTTCAGGCGTTGTTGATCAGCAGCTTCGCGTTCATGGCTTCAGCAATCTGAGAATCGCTGATGCAAGCATTTTCCCCAAAATTCCAAGCTGCCACACCATGGCACCAGTTATGGTCGTGGCAGAGCGATGTGCTGATATGGTTAAAGACACGTGTGCTGGCAGGAAGTCACAGTAGTTTATGACAAGGTAACCAGTGTTTCCAAGCGTTTAGGCCAAAAGAAGGTGAAATGACTGTCTACCTAGTTAGGAGTTGGTTACATTTGGCTACAAACGCGACCCTGCCGATTCACTACTTATGAATTGTGACCTTTGAGGGCTCGACTTGTCAGTGACGGACTGCCGAGGACCCTACGTTAGAATGAGCTTTATGGGAATGAGCTTGGCAGTCTTGTGCCGTAAAGCAGTCGTCTCACTTTCCGGCGTGCGCAGGAGGTCCTAGGCGGCCCAGATCAAAGATTGAACATGCCGTACAAGCGACTATATTTGCGTACCAGATGACATGACCGCTGCACATATGACGATCTATGCGGTTCGCATGAAGATACTCAAAACTCATCGATACATCACATCGTCTTGCTGAGAATTGTCGGCTTTGCAATGACCAAAGCTGCGATTGGCCATGGCCGTGCCCGCCTATTACGGTTCGTCCGGAAACCTGCGGTCAAGACTACATTGGCAGATCTCTGCCTGAATCTGTGGCCGGCGGCAAGACCAAGCTGACGGAGGACCAGTCCATATGTGCGAGCTGAGCAATTGCGTTTGGAGCAGAAAGCTGAGCAATGAAGGCATGACCTCCTTGTATCCGCAAGACCTGGGTGGCTGCTGCCGGCTCGTCGCATCATTGCTCGCGCCAGGAGTTATCGCGCAACGTCGCCCATCCCGCAGCGACAGCGCTCCTCTGAGCCGTCTGAGGCCATGCCATCGTCGACGTATTCGATCCCCGCGGCCGGGTCGGCAACGGACAGAGGGGGCACATGTATGTGAGAGGACTCGTCAGTTCGGTTTGGCAACTTTTCGGAGCTCGCTAGCGCCCGTCTCCGGATCCTTGCACTCCTTCCAGCTGACAGGTACCATGTCATTGCCAGCCTCGCTCGTGGCCATGATAACACCCAATTCATTAGAAGCCGTCGAGAGGTAGTAGTTGGACTGATCTCCGAGAGATATCTGCGGTAGGGAACAAGGCAGTCAGCTAGTGTCCACGTGGTTACGGTCTTTTTGGCAAGGTAGACAACTCGACTTACCACTTGAGCGCGAACGATATCTCCCGGCTTAAATGACTCGTGCATTTTGACCTTGTCCTTTTCTGTGGCCCTCACATCCTGAACACGAATGACGCCCTGCCATTCCGTCTGCAACACCGTGTCGCCGACCTGCTGGATCACCACAATGGCCTGCTTGGGCATGAGGCGCACCACTCGGGCCAGCACCACATTGTTCACATCGGGAAGAACCTCGCGCTTGCGTCCGTGCCTGACAACAGATATTGTGGCGAGGTCCTCTGGAGCCGGCGCGGTGATTTTGTTCAGTCGCTTCGCGGGACCGGGCGCTTTGGCGGGTGCGTTGATGGACACCTTGCCTAGGAGCGAGGAGGCAATGTTTCCCTGGTATGTGTGCGTGCCGGGGCCAGCGATGTACCTTGAAACGGGCCCGAGAATTTGCCCTGGCACGGCGATGGATGGCACGTCGTCAGTTGCCATTGCGTGTGTCGGGCATGGACCGTACAGTCTGCTCGCAATACGCTTGGCTTTCTTGTCCGCGTGGGAAAGCACTTGCTGGTCACCAGAAGCAAGGAAAAAAAAAAGGGAAAAAGGACGAAGCTTCTGCCAGCGGATCTGCAATTCGAAGGTGGGGCTCAGGCTCAGCATCATCTGGGTCAGTACGCGCCGGTCCGCCAACGCCAGCCTACCCTGCCGCAATCGTGGTGTGACGTCGAAGTCTCAAGACAGCGCACAATTTTTGACTGATGAGGTAAGTCAAGTCAGGGGGGTATGGAACAGCTTAGTAGGCAATGGAACACCTTTATTAGGCTTAGCGCGACCCCGGCTAAGCCTCGGAAAAAACTTACATAAGCTGTTTGTGTAATGCGCCCGGGGTCCGCGTATAGGTTTTTCGCTGCGCCGGTTAGCCTTAGTACTGAGTGTTCCATTGCCTACTGAGGTGTTCCATACCCCCCTGACTTGACTTAGAGCATGACCGAGCGCCTCGTTTCTCGAGTTACAATTGCCACCAAGTCTCTGCATTTCAAGGAAATGTAAAGGGCTGCTGTGCATGTCCATTCCATTCTTATCATGGACCATGCAACCCAGGTACGGAGCTGATATTCTGAGTCAGTACATCGTCAGTGGTTCATCACAGGGAAACCATTGGCCCACTCAGGCCCTTCTCTTTCGAGTACTCAGAGTGCAATATCTAGCTTGAACAAGAGGCAGAGCGACGAGAAAGCCTCTGGTTCATTCAATCAACGTTGGCATTGCCATTGGCGTGCATCACGCCTTGACTGCCTCGTACAATGCTTGGAGGGCCCAGGTTGCATGCTCGAAAATTTCAAGAGCTCAGGCGCCCAGACCTGCAGATACTTGCCTCTAAGCTCGCGTCTACCTCCAGCTACCCTCCAGAGTGGGTAGGTGGGCAGATGAGTTGTGAGCAGGCAGACACACATATACGTACAAACAGAGCACATGGAGCACGGTTCGCTACATGTATCGCGATATGTATTAGAAAGCAAGTTCCGTATGCCCCAGGACAGACAGCCTCGACGATTCTAGCCCGCGTCCCGCGGTTCCATTGTTGATCTACTGGCACGGACTTATCGGACCTGCATTTCGCGGAGCCCACACCCACCTTGCTGGTCCTAGACAGTTTTGAGAATGCCGAAACTCCGCATCCCGCATCGACTAAGTTGTGAATGACGTAGAGCATCGAAGTTACGATGAACACGCCATGTGCATCAGCCTGGCGCGAGTTTAGTGAGCTGCCTCTGCGAAGGATCTGGTCGAGAAGGTGGAAGCGCCCTTCAGACTCAAAGTCTTCAAAGTATGGCTTTCGTAATCCTGAAACGGAATGTATGGCGACTACTTTTGTACACAATTTTAAAAAGCTGGCGAGACAATAGCGATCTATCTAAATCTAGATCTGTGGAGTCATAAATCCGCCGACTCGGCACCGAATTCCAGGCTTGGCCAGAATCGGAGCCCAGGATCGGGCAATTGCTATCAACCCGGCTTCGATGTAGATGCTTGCAAGGCAAGTCACGTTGGCGGCTTGCTCCATGTTGTCAGTCCTGCTCTTGGCCTGTGGGATTGCAAAGGTCTTTTGTACATGCTGCGTGAGACACGTAGCAGAGCGCTGTTGGTCTGCTGCGCGATCATGAGGCACGCTCAGATATACGGGACACAGTCCTTCCAACCAAGTTCTGGATGTGGAGTACAAGGGCTGAAATCGGCCAATTGGGGCGCGAATATTCACAATAGTCACAATGGTCTAACGGGGCCATCCCTCACAGGCAGACCGTTTATTCTCGGGAAAGCCACCGATGTTCCATGATGGTGGGGTGTTGCATGCCGACGGCCCTGGGAAAGTCAGTTGTTGATGGTAATTTGCTGGCTCACGGGACAGGTATCTGACGTGGCGTCCGATGCCAGTTCTCAGATGGGTGGACGAGTCCACAAACTCTCCATCCTCGCATAATGCAGATGCAGGACCTCGCACCGCTTGACCTTGCCTTATGCCGGTCATTGTCTGTAAAGTCCGACAGCGTAGAGCTCGTGTCGACAAGTCCTGGCCCTTTACATCAGTCTTTAAGAGACCGGACGCCCGCACCTCGTGAGTGTATGTACCGGTCATAGAATTGCTGAGGCTGAGAGCGTCGATGACTCGCTCTTTCCTGCTTCTCACCGGATCCTACGTTTGACTGCCGCGCCCAAGAAAGGAGCTGCGGTTGCACGGCCCGATCGCTCCACCTTCCTATTTCTCAGCAGATTGTGTTTCCCGCTTTCGCCGGCGCGCGCGCGCACATCTTCAGGCCCGAGGTCCGCTGCTAGAGTCTCGACCCAGGAACTTACCCTTTATTCTTCCCTGCCCTTCTATGATCCGCTCTAGATAAAATTCCACACCAGCCTGTCTTTATGAATCGACAACTGGTATTCGGCTGGAACAAAGGATGGTGAAGCAACCTGCGGCATCTGCATCAAGTTCTTTGGTATTTTAAACGCGCCGGCTATGTCTGAAGCACCGGAGATCAAAGATCTCAAAGCCCCGGACGCCTTAGCTGCCGCCATACAGCCCATCAATGAAGAAAGCCTCGAGTCACCATCAGATGGCGACGCCAGTGAAAATGGTATAGAGAAAAGCGACTTTCATCGCATGGAGCGCGATTCAGCAGAAAGTCATAATGTTCAGAAAGTTGGCGACTTGGGTCGTTTACGCGTAACAAGAAGCCGTGCGACAGATGCCAGCGTTGCAAGTGGTGCTCCCTCATCCGTGCTACCACCAACTTCAAAACCCTGGTACAAGCAAAAAAACCCGTTACGTTGGGGAGGCATACCTCCAGTGCCAAGGGAACGGACCGTGTCCCGAGAACACAGGGCCGGCCTCTTGAGCAAACTCACGTTTCAATGGATGACCCCCCTCATGACGGTATGTGCTACTTGAGAGACTATCACTTCGGACCACTCCGAATACGTTTTGGCAATACTCTGGAAATGACCATCACGGACGGGGCCCTGCGTCGCATGATGTCCGATCCCATATAATGATACCAAGGGCTGACTCTTCTGTTACAAGGTCGGCTACAAGCGCTCGTTAGATCAGAACGATATCTGGAAAATAAACCCAGAACGGGCAGTTGAGCCTCTCACCCGGAGAGTGAAGCAGTCTTTCCAACGGCGACTAGAAAATGGCGAAAAGAATCCTTTGTTCTGGGCCCTGCATGAAACCTTCAGATTCGAATTTTGGCTGGGCGGCTTCTGCGCACTTTTCACTTCAATTCTGCAAGTCATCGCCCCATTCACTCTACGTTATCTCATCCAGTTCGCCACCGATGCCTATCTTGCCAACGTGCAGAACAGCCCTGCACCCCCCATCAGGAACGGAATCGGCCTTGCAATTGGCATCACTGCGATGCAGGTCTTCCAGGCCTTTGGTGTCAGTCATTTCATCTACCGAGGTATGATGGTCGGTGGACAGAGCAGAGCAGTCATGATCGGCATCATCTACGAAAAAGCCATGGTCATATCCGGTCGAGCAAAAGCTGGGGGCGTCAAAGCCTCCTCGATGCCAGCATCTGACAATGTCGGCGAAAAGGGTAAAACGAAACGGAACGCCGACAGCAAAGATGCCGAATACAAAAAGGAGGCTAAAAAGAAAGGAAATGACACGACGGAGCAGGATGAAGGTGGCTGGGCAAACGGCCGCGTCGTCAATTTGATGAGTGTTGATACGTATCGCATTGATCAGGCCTCTGCACTTTTTCATTTGACGTGGACATCCCCTATCGTGTGTCTTGTAACGCTTGTGCTCCTTCTCATCAATCTGACCTATAGCGCTTTGGCAGGCTTTGCCCTTCTTGTGATTGGAGTGCCGGCTCTGACCAAGGCCATCCAGAGCCTATTCCGTCGTCGCAAAGACATCAATAAAATAACAGATGAACGTGTCTCCCTGACGCAGGAGATTCTTCAATCAGTTCGCTTCGTCAAGTATTTTGGCTGGGAGGAAGCCTTCATTGCCAGGTTGGGGGAGTTTCGCGCCAAAGAGATACATTCAATCCAAGTTCTGTTGGCGATTCGGAATGCCATCAACGCAGTCAGCATGTCCCTCCCAATATTTGCATCCATGGTGTCGTTCATTGTCTACTCGGTCACAAACCATGAGCTCGCTCCGGCAAAAGTCTTCTCGTCTTTGGCACTCTTTAATAGTCTGCGGATCCCATTGAATCTTCTACCCCTGGTTTTGGGACAGGTCATTGATGCTTGGTCATCGATGAAGCGGATAGAGGATTTCCTGATGCAAGAAGAGCAGGAAGACGACGTCATTTACCGACCAGATGGCGAAAACGCTGTCGAAATGATCGATGCCAGTTTTACTTGGGAAAGAACAGCGAAGCGCGAATCCGAAAAGGGAAGCCGTGTCGTGACCAACAAAGGCCAGATGGCGGCAAAAACACTCGGCTCGGCTCAGAAGCCGGAGGGAAAGAGTGAGCTTGCTGGAAATGCTGACGATGACACAGCCAGCACACTCGTGGAGGAGCGCGAAGCCTTCAAGCTTCATGCTCTGAATTTCCAGGTGAAGCGTAATGAATTGATTGCAGTCATCGGAACCGTGGGGAGTGGTAAGAGCTCTCTGCTCGCAGCTTTGGCTGGGGATATGCGAAAGACGAGCGGTGACGTGGTCTACGGCGCCAGCCGAGCCTTCTGCCCTCAATATGCTTGGATTCAAAATGCAACCCTTCAGAGCAACATCACATTTGGCAAGGATCTAGACCGTGACTGGTATAGAGACGTGATCAAAGCGTAAGTGAATCGCCCCGAGATTGGTCAGGTGGCGAAGGAAGAGTATCAAGTACTGACAAATCTTTGTCAGTTGTGCCCTCCAAGCCGATCTTGATATGCTGCCAAATGGGGATCAGACCGAAATTGGAGAACGAGGAATCAATATTTCAGGGGGCCAGAAGCAGCGTCTGAACATCGCTCGAGCCATCTACTTTGATGCCGATGTTGTCTTGATGGATGATCCCCTCAGTGCCGTCGATGCACATGTGGGTAGGCACATATTCGACCATGCCATTTTGGGGCTCTTGAAAGACAAATGCCGTATATTGGCAACGCATCAACTTTGGGTCCTGAGCCGTTGCGACAGGATCATATGGATGGATGGCGGTAAAATACAGGCCATAGACACATTTGATAACTTGATGCGAGATCATCAAGGCTTTCAGACTCTCATGGAAACGACGGCAATTGAGGAGAAACAGGAAGATGGGGAGGAAAATACTCCTGTCGATCTTGCAGCCGAGCGCAAGAAGCGCAAGATCAACAAAAAGGGGGCTGCTCTAATGCAACAGGAGGAGAAGGCTCAGGCAAGCGTACCCTGGTCCGTCTACTCAGCGTACGTTCGCGCTTCAGGATCCATCTTCAATGCCCCGGCAATATTCATCATTCTCGTCATCACACAAGGCGCCAACATTGTCACTGGCTTATGGCTCTCCTGGTGGACTTCGGACAAGTTCGGCTACTCGACTGCAGAGTACATAGGCATTTACGCCGCTCTTGGCGTGGTTCAGAGCCTTTTGATGTTCGCCTTCTCCGTGTCTTTGTCGGTGCTCGGTACCAACGCCAGCAAGGTCATGTTACGAGACGCCGTTCACCGTGTCCTCCGGGCTCCCATGTCGTTCTTCGACACCACTCCGCTTGGCCGCATCACCAACCGCTTCTCTAGAGACGTCGATGTCATGGACAACAACTTGACCGACGCCATTCGGATGTATTTCTTCACATTGGCCATGGTAACGGCCGTCTTTGCACTAATCATTGCCTATTTCCATTGGTTTGCGATCGCTCTCGTCCCTCTGTATTGCCTATTCATTCTTTCAGCGTCTTACTATCGCGCATCGGCTCGCGAAGTCAAGCGATTTGAGTCGGTTCTTCGGTCCAATGTATTTGCCAAATTTGGCGAGGGCCTTAGCGGTGTGGCGTCTATCAGAGCATACGGGCTCAAGAACCGGTTCATTGATGAGCTTCGAAAGTCCATTGACGAGATGAACAGCGCCTACTTTCTCACATTCTCTAATCAGAGATGGCTGTCAGTTCGACTGGACATGGTGGGTAATGCCCTAGTCTTCACAGTGGGAATCTTGGTAGTCACTTCAAGATTTAGTGTGAGCCCTTCCATCAGTGGTCTCGTGCTGAGTTACATTTTGTCTATCGTGCAAATGTTGCAATTTTCCATCCGTCAGCTCGCCGAAGTCGAGAACGGCATGAACGCAGTGGAGAGACTGCAGTACTACGGCACCGAGTTGGAGGAGGAGGCGCCTCTTCACACAGTGGCTGTTCGCGAAAGTTGGCCAGAAAAGGGGGAGATTGTCTTTGACCACGTCGAGATGCGGTACCGAGAGCGTCTACCCCTCGTTTTGCAGGGGCTTTCTATGCACATTCGGGGCGGAGAACGCATCGGCATCGTTGGTCGGACAGGAGCTGGCAAGAGTTCCATCATGAGCACGTTGTTTCGTCTCGTCGAGATCTCCAACGGCTCCATTACCATTGACGGCATCAACATTTCCACTCTTGGTCTTTACGATTTGCGGTCGCGCCTCGCCATCATCCCTCAAGACCCCACGCTATTTCGTGGCACAGTTCGATCTAACCTCGATCCATTCAACGAGCACACGGATCTCGAGCTGTGGTCCGTCCTGCGACAAGCACATCTCGTGCCGACCAATTCATCAACTCAAGATCGCCAGACAGATTCTGCTCAAATCAACCTCGACAGGGTGGTGGAAGAGGACGGTCTAAACTTTTCGCTCGGTCAGCGGCAGCTGATGGCGCTAGCTCGGGCACTTGTCCGTGGTTCACGGATCATTGTCTGTGACGAGGCCACGTCGTCAGTGGACATGGAGACAGACGACAAGATCCAAAAAACCATGGCGGCAGGGTTCAAGGGCAAAACGCTACTGTGCATCGCTCATCGCCTGCGCACCATCATTGGGTACGACCGTATATGCGTCATGGATGCCGGACAGATCGCTGAGATGGACACGCCTGCTGTCCTGTGGCAACAAGGGGGCATTTTCAGAAGCATGTGCGACCGTAGCGGCATACGATTTGAGGACATTGAGAATGCAAGAGGATTGTCCGATCAAAATTGTCCGAGCTAGTTTCAGGAATATCTAATCTAATGAAGTATGATTGAACAGCTCTCCAGTAGTAATCTTGCCTTCGTGATTTGTGGAAAGGTGCTTGGAAGCTCCAAGTCCCGTTTAAACAGATCCTCAAAGTACTCTTGCTGAAACTTTGGAGTGAAGCTAAAGAGGGCAACGACGCTTTGAAATGCAAGGTGCATGACTTGCTCGTCCAAATCAAAGAATGCTGGTGCCATGAAACTGAATGATGTCATGAAATTCGATTCAAACCCCCACGGAAAGTTACACAGAGCGGTACTACGACCTTTGCTGCACTTCGCTCCGCGTCGGGGCAAGCGCCGAAACGAAGCATGACCTGGATTTGGTGGTACATTGTCTTCCGGGACTCGAAATTTGTGAATAAATATATGGTGCCCGAGCCTGATACTTTTCCTTCCTCCATCTCCTCTTCACCCACCGTTGAAACGCCCCAACGTGCATACAACCTTTTGAACATGATACAGCTCCCCCAATTACAAAGGGGTCAAAACAATCGCTTTCCGTAACCAAGTACAAGAGACGCCATGTTCCCAAAAAGTCAAGAAAAGGAAATAAGGAAACATGCCGTCGCGCAACACGAGCAATTCAGTGACAGACGTCTGTCGAAGATTGAGTTCTAGAATCGGCCAGAAGGGCTATCATTGCGACGAGACCCAGAAGAAGGAGCTATGTGAGGCGGGGGAAAGAGACTCGGGTCATCTGTCAAAAGGTCGTCGAGGTAGGCGCTTGGGGCACGTTGACCAGGCGCGAGATTGACATTGAGTGAGCTGCTGCTTGCATCTCGACGCGCAGTGACGAGTGGAGAATCAGGAGGCGAGACATCCAGATTACTGCGCGAGGCACTTGTATAGTGGCCGCGAGAATCCGGAACCAGGTTGGACAGACTAATAGAGGTAGTCTGATTGGCTCCTCCTCCTGGAGAGCTGTTGCCAGCGGCATAGAAGCCAGAAGGCAGAAACGATGATGCGCGACTGACAACGGCTCCTCCAGCACCAGCTCCGGCAGTCGGAGAGAAGAACAGGTTCGACTGGCTTGGAGTTGCCGAAGGGGTTGGTCCGCGATTGGTTCTGCGAACGCCCCGGCCGGCAGACGTTGCGCCGAGACCTCCACTGTTGAGTGACGGTGATGAGGCCTTATCGGTATATTTATAAAAGGGCGCAGGAGGAGCTGGGAAACCTAGTTTGTGGTCCGCATCGTGCTGGCCCATAGTGGCGCGTTCGACAGATCGATGGAGCATGAGACTGACGATGCTGCGCCACAGGAGGAGAGCCAGCCCCAACGCGCCAAGAATTGCTCCCACGACAATGAATACGGTACCATCCGGAAGACTAGACTGCTTCATGAAGGGCGCATTGTTAGTCGGAGGTACGCTTGGTGGCGGATATGTTGGGATCACGCCCGGGCCCGTCAAGGTAGGAAATCCAGTGAGGCCGCCATCTGCCGAGGTGGTAGTAGACGGGCCGCCCGTGATGGATAGTTTATCAGTGGCAGATGTTGCAGAAGCTGATGAGCCGGTATTGGAAATGGACGGCGGGTTTGACGGTGACGATGACGCGGAATCAGGGGGCGAGGAAGAGGGTGACGCTGCCGTTTGACTACCGGAACGGCCGTTGGAAGGCGACGGAGAACCCCTCTGCGCCAGGACGGGGACGGCGAAAAAGGCGGTAGCAAGAACGACGGCCGGCCCTGGGATTATCTTGGCGAGCCTCATGGTGATAATGTACCGCTGTACCGTATACTGAGCGGCGAGTCGGATATCAGTGTGTGATTCGCGTCGTAGTTCGATGACGAGGGAGGCGACCGAGGGGTAAGAGCGAGCAAGCGGCGCGCGCGGAGAGACGACCGACCGAGTAGATGGGGGCGAAAGCGAGTGAAGATGGGAGCAGGACCAAGAAACAATGAGCTGTCCAATATGAGTACATTTAATGCAGAAATGAACGTTGGCCCAGACAGGCGGCGCTGCAATGGCGATTTTGCCGAAAAGGAGGGAGAGAACAAATTAGGAACTGCAAGGGCTGGACGTGCCACGACATGGAGCGTGCGGCTCCCATGGCCCCTCCCCCCCCCCCCTTTGCGACATCCCCAAATCTGCGCCCCGTGGTGGCG
>JAPFUF010001129.1:0-20012 GCA_030780645.1 Aschersonia sp. MBC 508 | reverse complement strand
ATATTGCAAATCTAACCCCCCCCCCCCCCCCCCCAACAAGACAACCACACAACCCAAAAAAGATGAGGATTTAATTTTTTTAGAAAAAAAATAAAAAAAAAAAAAAAAACAAAACCAAAAAAAAAAAAAAATAAAAAAAAATATAAGACCAAAAAAAAAAAAAAAAAACCTCTGAAAAAGTGTTTGGAAAAAAAAAAATTAGAAAACAAGGGGAGGGGGGGAAAGAAAAGACCAAATGAGAAATGGAAAATCACTGATGCAGTGCTACCACCTTTCCCCTCCCTCTCTCTCTCCCGCGGCTTCAGGACACGCCGTTGCGGTAGACGCCCTCCCACTTCTGCTCCACGTGGCCGATTCTGGTCCTCAGCTCCCCAATGTCCTTGTCGAGCTCGTCAATGTTCCTCGACAGAGCGCTGACTTCCTCGAAGCGGCGGGCGCCCGAGGCCGAACGGATCATGCTCTCGACCATGAACTTTTGCTCCTCCAGCACGGCGAGGCGCTCCTTGAGATCCTTCTCCTCCGTCTCCAGCGCCGTGACGACCGAGGAGCTGGCCGTGTCGCTGGCGGCGTCCTCGGACGCGAGCTCGGAATGGCGCAGGCTCGACGTCGACTGCGACGGTATCGTCAGGAACCCCCGCGGCGACGACGACGACTGGGAAGGCGAGGAGCGGTGCTGCCGCAGCAGCTGGGGCAGGCTCTTGAGCGGGAGCATGTTGGTGTGGAGGAAGCCGCTCGAGTAGGCGTACACGGCCTGCTGGAGCCGCTGCTGCGTCGGGCCGTCCGTCTTGATGTCGCGCAGCCGCTTGGCCGCCAGGCCGTACTTGCCGAAGCTGTCGATGAGCCGTTTCCGGATCTTGGCCGCCTCCTGGATCTGCGGGTGCGTGGGGGGCGGCTTGGACAGGTCCATGCCTCCATTGGCGAGCGACGGCGGCTGCAGCGCCTGGAGGACGCGGTGGAACGAGGGCAGCAGCTGGCGGATGCCCCTTTCGAACTGGCGCAGCGTCTCGTATGCTTTTTGGTCGGGCGGCTTGTGCAGCATCGATGCCGCAAAGTCCCGGCTCGAGAAAATGGTGTGGTTGCAGTCTCGGCACATGCGGATGTCGAGGGCAAGACTGCCCGCCGCGTCGTCGGTCATCTGCGTCTTTTCTGCTGTCATGCTTGGTGCTGGGGTTGGTACTCTGGTCAGCAGGTGCAAAAAAGGGGCAACGATGTGGGCGGAGAAGGGGGGAAGGGGGGAAAGGAAAAATGTCCTTACTGTTGGCGGCCACGTTGAGGCTGACTTCTGAGGAGCACTCTGTCGCCGCATCCGCGCACACGACGCGACCACATATTCGGCAATGATGTCGCCTGAATGTCCAGGTGCCGAATTCCTGTTGGCAAAACGGGCACTTGGACACTTTGTCATCGTCTTCCCAAGTGACTACGCTCTGCTCCAGCAGTTTCCTCGAGTTCACTTGGCCCGTGAGCGTCGACATAGGAGACAGGAAGGACCCATTCTGCTGCGGGAGCTTGTCCGGAGGATTAGCCAGAAGCCTCGTCAGCTTTGTCAAGCGCTTTTCTAATCTTGACACCTCGAGATTATGGCGCTCCACCTTCTTCTTCCTGATGGACGAGAACGTGCTCATGTGATCGACGACAACCCCGTTGTGGTCATTGTAACCGTCCCTGGATTTGTAGCAGGTCTCGCAGACTCTGGCCCAGTAGCCGCGCACCGGTTCGTGATTCGCACTTCGGCTGAGTTTCATCTGGTACATGCTGTGCTCCTCGCAGAACAGTCGCCCACAGTGTCTGCAGTTTACGTTGCCATTCATCGGGCCCAGCCTCTTTCCGCACGCAGGATCCGTACAAACATCGAAATTGGTCGATCTTTGCCAGTGGCTCCGTGTTATGAGATCGTCGGGATCAGTGGGACCCTCGGCGGGCGCTTTTCCGACAGCTGCGCTGGGCGCTGGGAGCGGCTGGGACTCGTTTGATTCAAAGACATCAAGCCCTCGCAATTTCTGGTTGATCATGGAGAGGGGTTGAAAGCGCTTCGCTTTGAGCACTTGCTTGTCAAACCACGTTTTGACTTCGTCCTGGGCTGCCTCGGGTAGTTCTTGGTGGGTATCGTCAATGTGTCGATTCAGCTGGAGCAAAGTGACCTGGGAAAGCGGCAGTCAGTGAGCCATAGTAGGCGCTCCGAACGGCATGACACCCTCGCGTACCATTTCTTCATTGCATATCGGGCACACGAGAGACGTCGCATTCGCTGCATTATTCTTGGCTTGATCTCCGACGCTTATGCTGGTGCCGATATACTGGTCCAGGTCCGGCAGGCTGCCGCTGGCAGGTGGTGACAGCGACACCGAGCCCATGGACACATTGCTCTCTGACGGGGGCAGCGGACTCAACGACCGAGGAGCTGATGGGGGCGCAGGCGGCGCGAGGCCCTTTCCGCTGCCGAGAATGCGGCCCCCTCCCAGCTTTCTCCCAGACATGCCGGCGAGGAGGCCGAGCTGGAGTCGAGATGGAGATCAAGGAGGGCGCGTATTGGGGCACCTCGAAACAGCGAGACGACCTGGAACGGTCGAGCTGCGTGCTTCGAGCTGCGACGGGCTGGGTGCGTGCATGCGCGGCCGCGGGGTGCGTGACGATGCTCGAGAGCAAACCTGGATCCTTTTCGACATGGAAATTGGTGAAGTGACGAGGCCCGTCTGCGGCGCCAATGCGTGACGTCCATGGGCCCCGCCATGACGGGTGCGGGTGTGATTGGTTTTGGGCCGCCGAAGCAAGACAAATGCGAAAGCTCCGAGACCAGCTAGCCTCCACAGGCGCAGGGATCAGCATGCCATCCATGTACAGTGATAAGATTGCTGATCCTGGTCCGTAGCACAGCGCCTACACTACGTTGTACGACAATAGCTTTTGCACCTAACCCTCGACATCGCGACCTCGACCTTCTGTCACCTCGCCTTTCCGTCCCAATTCCACAATCTCCGCCGGAACAAGTCTCGCTTGGACATGCCCAAGACCGGCGACTTTCCAGAGGTCCAGCCCGGTGGCAGCCTCATTCTGGCATGGCAGATCAAGGACAAAAAAGTGCTTGTCGTGGGCGGCGGCGAGGTGAGCCATTTGCGTCACCCTCCCTCCACACAGTCTGAGGCGCGAGCGACACTGACTGACGGCAACTCGGCGGCAGGTCGCGGCAGGTCGAATCCTGAATTGTCTCAATGCCGACGCCAGCGTCACCGTTGTCTGCCCTGCCTCAGGCCTCAATGACGAAGTCGCCTTCCGAATTTCACAAGGCCTTGTCACCCACACCGACCGGGTATTCGAGCCGTCAGACCTCGACGGCACTGACATGGTACTCGTAGCCATTGACGATCCTGCGGCCTCGACTGTGATTTGGAAGCTCTGCAAGCAGAAGAGGATAGCGGCCAACATCGCAGATGTCCCTCCCGAATGCGACTTTTACTTTGGCAGCATACATCGTGACGGACCACTCCAGATCATGGTCAGTACCAACGGCAAGGGGCCGAGATTAGCAGCAGCTATCAGAAAGTACATCGCGAGGCAACTACCCGCGAACGCAGGCAATGCTATCGAGTCCATCGGTCTGCTGAGAGCCAGACTGCGCAAAGTCGCACCCAAACCAGAGGAGGGACCGAAAAGGATGCGATGGTGAGATCTCTACCCAGACGAGCCTCGATGAGTTCAGAGCATGGTTCTGACAAATGTACCTGTACAGGATGTCCCAGGTCAGCGATACATACGGGTGGGATGAGATGTGCAATCTGACCGAGGAAGACATGGACAATCTATTGCTTTTCTACCCAGCTAATAAGGTTCCCGCCGCCGATATTTTGTTCGCTCTTCGAGGCGGCAATGATATGAGAAAACTCGATGTGTTTGATGGCTCTTTTGGATTTAGCGTTGGGGCTTGATCCTGATGCATGCATGTTGGCGTCACGCGGTTCAAATGATACCAAAGTCCAGAGGGTTTCACTGCATTACCCCTTGTGCGAGGGTATGTTTTTTTTTTTGGGGAAATTTTTTGAAAAACTCAGTTTTCTCTATGATTGATCTGTGATTATTTACCCCTTGTATGCGGCAGCGCAAGGCAGTGCAGGTGTTTTGGCAGGCTAGGTGTGCACTATAGACATGCTTTTTCTGGGCAATTGGGCACAAGGCGCTCTTGTGCAGATCAGTCGGGCATTTTTCCATTCAAATAACTATATCGTGTCGCTCTAGATGAGAGAGCGACAAGGTTTGGATGGAGCCATGTGCATATTGATGGCACTTAGTCAGCAACCGGGGTCCATCCATCCATGAACATCAACCTTTGCAATGGCCAGACGCGACTTGGAGCCCATCTCAGATCAACGTCGACTCACTCCGTCATGGAAATGACAATCAATGAATGAAGAGGGAATTACTACCGGATCACTCTCTCGTCATGTGCCCTACCCCCATTCAGTGCATTCAGGGTACGACGCGTCAGCTTTAGCGCGTTCAAGAACTCGTCCCTGGTGGCGCGATGCCATCAAGGTCTGGGCGAGGACGAAATGCAGGCGGCAATGGCGATGATGAAGATGAAGTTCTGCCACCCTTTTTCAACACGACGTTCTCGACTCATCGCGCATCCCCTCTTTTTGTGGGACAGCAAGGACTCACGCCTGCCCGCCTCCAGCAACTCGGCCATCGCCTACGCGACACGCTGGTAGGAGACGTGGTGCGAGGCATTCAGATTGGCCTGGAGTCGACAGACACGCCAACCGGACAAGTGGGCTCACTAAGATCCGTGACAATTCGCTGGTTTCACGCCCAAAGACTGCTCAGTGACGAACTCTCTTTCACAGAGCAGGACGGCAGTAATGACATCGCAGACTCGGTCATGAGACAATGGAATCGACTGCCCGAGGAACAGAAGCGAGGCCTCTGGATCGAGATTGTGCACGAGAATGCTTCCTACGTTGCTCTGCTCTTACCGGGTCATCCAGGCGCTATCCGGGACAGAAGGACGGCACCGAATGGCTGGGCTATGCAATCTGACAGCAACGTGCTGGAAAGGAGTGCTGACCAGGGTCACTTCATTCACCTCCCGCTGCTTCTGCTCAGGATGCCCCAAGCGTTAAAGGGCATCATTGGCGAATGGATCTCAACATCGTTCGACTGTCGAGTGAGCAAGCTGAACCTGGGAACACGGACACTCGTCACTGTTTGGGAGGACTGGATCAAGATTGCAGGTCTGCCAGGCAAAGGCCCGGATTTTGCCATCATCTTGGCGTTCAACGCCCCCATACCCAAGAAGGCACAGGCCGGAGCAGCGGTGGAATCAGGCGAAGAAAGCGAGCATGACGGCATGTCAACGGAGCCAGGGCTCCGCAGTATGGAAGTTACCATCTCTCCGCAGGATCTTCGGCGGTTTTTCCGTGCAGGCGAGCAGGCCAGTGAACTGTTCCGAAGCGGCAGCTCGGGCCCGTGGGAGAACGACCCTCGTGAGCGTCGCCGTCTCGCTGGCGGCAATGCTGACGATGGCTGGGCATGGCGGGCGAACCAAGGCCCCGACGAGCATCCTTTTACCGAGGCGCTTGCGCGATACTTGGACCATCACTTGGCGCTGAACCTATTTCACCCGAGCGTCCGGATAGTGCAAATATCTTGCGGGGGATTTGTCGTGGCACAGTCCCGCTTGAAAGTTGTAAAGGTCGGCTCTGTGTCAGAAGAGCTCAGCCGGGCTGCATGGGTCTTTGTGACGCGGCTGGGTGAAAGGGTTCGCGGAGAAAAGATGCTCGATCTCGGCCTTTGAAAGCAGAGCAGAACTCACAGGAGAGAGGACTTGTTGCGGCCCCACCGACATCGGCGGCGGCTTGACTGACCCCTTCCCCCACCATGACCAGCAGCGGCATGGCGTCTTAGTTTCGAGAGGTTAGTCTACAAGTCTTGATGGCTGCTTGCACACGGCATTGGCTTCCTCTTTTGGCAACACATTCTCCGGTAAAGACCATGTGTGGCCGTCCCGCCCTCTGTATTCTCCTATCTGCGATTGAGCGGCCTTTCACAGGGTGGAACGACTCTGAGTCTAATGAACACTTCAATCGCACATTACTTTGACTAACAGGTGTCCAATCTAGGGCATGTCGCAGCGACGATCCACTTTTGCCCGCTGATACGGCATCCATCGGCATCCGTCGTGCCGGCCTGAGCAGGATGTTTACCACTGGGCACCTTGTCTGCCAGTCATCCGTGCGGCATATCCAGCTCATTTGGTCATATAAGTAATGCGAGTGACCTTGCGGCTCTTGGTGCTGCGTCATTCTTTTGTTGCAAATTGGATTTACTTACATCTACTACATCCGGTGGAACACCCGAGCTACTCTCTAGAAGACGCATGAGTCTCTAGGACCAGTCTACGGTTTGACACGATGCCTGACACGAGCATAGCCGAGTGCGAGGAGAAATACAGCTTTCTCGACGACTACAGCGAGGGCGCGCATCCATAACTTCTGGAGGCCCTCGTCACCAGCAACCACGCTCAAGCAACGGGCTATGGCAATGACAGATACTCGGCGGAAGCGAGACGAAGTATTCGAGATCATCTCGGACGAGACGACGTCGGCATCTTCTTCGTTCCGAGTGGCACGTCAGCCAACGCCATCTCCATTGCGGCATGCCTCCGACCACATGAAGCCGTCATAGCTGCGAGCTCCGGCCACATTGTCACCAGAGAAACGGGCGCCGTGGAAGCGAGCGGACACAAGATCATCAACGTCCCGCCCGTGAATGGGAAGTTGACGCCTGAAAACGTCATCAGAGCACTGGACGACAACTGGCACTTCCCGCACATGGCCAAACCAAGGCTGGTCTACATCTCGAATGCCACCGAGATCGGAACGGTGTATTCCAAAGCGGAACTGACGGCCCTCAAGCGACTCTGCGAAATCAAGCATCTCCTTCTCTTCATGGACGGCGCCCGGATCGGCGCCGCGCTCACGTCAGCCAAGAGCGATTTGATTCTCCCCGACATCCTCGAGCTGACGGACATCTTCTGGATCGGCGGGACCAAGAATGGCGCACTGCTCGGCGAGGCCGTGGTGGTCAAGGACGAGGCGCTTGCCCAAGACTTTGACTTCTACGTCAAGCAGCACGGATCCCTGCTGGCCGAGAGCCGCGTCATGGGCGTCGAGTTTGCCGAGCTGTTCCGCGGGGATTTGTACTTTGATCTCGCGCGACGAGGCAACGCCGCGGCGGCGAAGCTCTCGCGCTCCATCGTGGGGGCCGGGTATGACCTGCGCGCCGAAACGGAGACCAACCAGGTTTTTGCTGTGCTGCCGCTGGACCTTGTGCGGGAGCTACAGGAGTACTTTGCCTTTTACGTCTGGGAGAAGTGTGGCGAGGACTGGGCTGTGGTGCGGCTGCTGACCACCTGGGCAACCGACGTAACCCAGCTCGAGAGGTTCAATCAGATAGTCCTGGGCTGGTCTCATTGATAGGTGCTGCCAGTGGACCGCTCTTGATGGGGCTGGTGCAGAGAAACCCCTTTGAAACAATTCTGCATCACGTGGAAAGCACTGCTTGCCACTTCCGCAAGATATTCAGCCTTCGCTCGTTCTGAGTCAGCTGACGCAACGTTCGAGTTCAGGAACTGCCCCCGGCCAAGACAAACTCCAGGAAGCAAATGGCGGACATTGACGAAAATGACCATCATCGTCGTCATCACTGACGCTCAAATACGATCCGTGGTAGCTGGCCCCGTTTGTCATCTAGTTGCTGGGCACGGCCGTCTGCCCTGCCCAGCACGGTACAGCCTCACGCGCCAAGGCCGAGGAATCTTCCGTGACCTGTGTGTGTATCCCAATTTCTACCTTGAGGACCTGATTGAGTCGCGGAGCCACTCTCATCGAATCCACTCTGCTCCACCCGACGTTTTCTAGAATACCACGCCAATGTCATTTCTTTTGACTGTTGTTTTGGGTTCTCACCGCGCAGCTTGCCAGTCGTCCTCCGATAGAGACCATTCTGATTGTTCGAATGGTCTTTGAGCGATGAATCCAGGCACAAGGAGCAGCGGCAGTTGATCACTGCATTCGCATTTACAACTGCCTGCTGTCAAGGCGCTGCTGGGGGCTGAAGACCTGTGGCTGTGCCAAGACCCTCCTCCTACATGACAGCTTTGACGTCACATGTCGTGCTTGGCGGGGCGGTACCGTCCGACGGTGATTGGTCGCGCGGGCAGCGACTGCTGACATGAATCTTACATGATGTAAGCACGCATAATATTGCGTACATATGATTAAAAGGGCGAGGCCATCCACCTGTATATATGTGTAGAGCGTGCCACGAGACACAAGCAAAAGTCGTTGAAAACGCTGCGCAAGTCATATTGATAGACACACCACGACACGATGGCGGAAAGTCAACCAACCAATCCAACAAAGACTCCAGCGGCCGACGCGGCAGACTCTGTGCCTCCCACGTACGAAAATGCGACCTCGGACGAGGCATATGAGCAGCTGGCCGGCTCCGAGGGCTACACGCTCGTTCTCGACGGCTGCCACATATACTCCGACGTGCCGCCGTCACGGATCCTCTACGAGCTCAGCAGTCCGCCGTGCGGAGCGTACCGGAGCGAGTACAGCGTGCAGAAACGGAGATATCGCCTCTCGGAGGCTGACGGCGAGGGGGAGATCAAATCGCGCCTCGATCACATCTACGATTTCAAAGACGCATTCTACCACCTCGCCCACTCGCGCCACCCGACCGTCCAAATCGACGGGCTGACGAGCACGAAACGCACTTACAAGCAGGTACTCCTGTGGGGCAGGCGATCCGGTTGGTCGACGTGCGATGCAGGCGAGCACTTCAAGGCCAGGGTGCCCATGAAGCAGCGCTTCAAGAAGGACGGCGAGATCCTATGGAAGGATGCAAAGGGCGCCTTGGTTGCGGTAGAGAGCAGGGCCAAGAAGAACCAGGACGGCGAGGTCGAGGCGTGTCCGCGTTTGCTCGTCAAGCAGGTGCTGGACGAAAAGGACCTAGATCTGCTCGTGGCGTGCTGGGCCGCGAGGACATGGAGGGAGGCGAGGGAAGAGCAAAAGAGGCCCCTGACATGGGAAGAATGTAAGTGTGGCCCAACTTCTGCCGGCCGAGGCAGCGGCATTTTGCTGACGCGTTCGTGTGTGCGATGGCAGGGAAAAACAAGCATCGTCAGAAGACGACATTTGCTGGTATTCGGATCAGGCCAGGTCTCATGCTGGCAGGGGGATTTTGAGGTGAGATGTTGGATTTTGAAAGAGCCAAGTCTCGGTCCAGCACAAAGGGGGAGGTTGCTTTTCGGCGGGCCAGGCCCGGCTTCCTCACGCTCGAGATTACTGCCCGAACACGTGTTCCGTGCGCGAATTCAGGCGAACTGAAGCTGGCCGGCCAAGGGCTTCACAAGACATGCGATATATCCTAGGCCCAAGTGATGTCTGACATGTGGTCGACGCCAATCAACAGGTTGGGCAAATGGTGGACGGAAAAGGCGAGCCAATCCCTTCTCGGCATCTGTTCTACTAGGCAGTCATGGATAGCCGGTGTGAGAGCTTTAGTAAATACTAATAATACCTCAAACGCAATCTCGAGCGAGCGACCGAGTGCCGGATTGGCTGTGGTGAAAAGGATGGTCATGACGATGCAGCCCAAAAGCCACGCTTGGGGGCCACTCAAGTCCGGCAGTGGGAGGCCTCTACGGGTTGTAAGGGGGGGGGAAGGGGGGCGGAAAGGGTGACGCCTCGGCCTGGCGGCTACGGCTTCGGTGCGGGCGGCATGGGGGCCCAGCTGGGAATTGTGACAGACCTGCTACAGTACGTGCCAAACAATGATCCCATCCCCCCTGCTCGCTCTCTGCCCAACAGCGCGTGGCAATGAAGGGTCTGGCAGCGTCTGGACGGAAATTAAGCATCGAGGACAAGAGCTCGATTGCTGCAGCCCGCAGGGTCGGCGGGCAGATGGAGGGGGAGGAGGAGGAGGAAGAAGAAGGGGGAAAAAAATAACAAAAAAAGTAAAAAAAAAGAGTTTCGCCCCCGTACATTGACAGCTGCAAGGGTTCCTGCCGCTATTACATCCTCCCGGTGAGACCTGGGGAAGGCGCGACTCCGCTGTCTGACGTCAGCAGTTCGTGCAAGGACGTCGAGTCCTCGTCCAGGGTGCGAAGGCGAGCCTGAAAATGTGCGTGATACCACGTCGTCTGCAATAACTCTATCCGCGCTTCGCATGCCGGCTTGCGCTGCCATGCCAAGACCCGACCAACCCTGGCATTGTCGATTGCCATGATCGCCGGGGCCTCGCACGACGCAGAAGCGACACCACCATCTCTCACAGCGGCCCAAGAGCCGCCCACCGTCCCCGGCTGCTTCCGCTCGAACCTTCCATGTCCGCTCTGCTCTGCAAATCGGAGCTGCCTGAACCCATGCATCGCTTAGGCTTACTCGCGACACGGCGAAACACTTTATCTCAGAAAGAGGCCATATCTGACATCAGCTTTTAATAGACGTAGCCGGGCGAATACATACTTGAGCAGCTGCGCTCTCGCCCCCAAACTCCAGAGCTTCTTGTCTTTTCGATAGCTATACCCTTGTTTTTCTTTCTCTCCTTTTCCTGTCTCCTTATTTCAAACACATAAATCCAAACAGGAGAACATCGAAAAGGCAAAGCGAGACAAGCAAAGGTTGAGTTCAGTCGAGCTGACTCATGAAAGTCATCATCGCCGGTGTCACCGGCCGCGCTGGCCGAGAAGCCCTCAAAAGCTGTCTTGATAATGACCGCATCACCAAGCTCGTCGTCCTCACTCGGAGAGGGCTTTCTGGGGAGATAGAGAGCCACCCCAAAGTGGACCTCGTCCTGCATCAAGACTTCACCCAGTACTCCGAATATCTAATCCAGAGACTACAGGGCGCTGAGGCTTGTATATGGTATGTCGTCCAAGTGCCGGGCTGTCTAGTGCGGAAAAAAAAAAAAAAAAGAAATCCACTGCTGTGCCGACTTTTCACAGATGAAGCTATTTTTTTTTCTTTCTTTTTTCTATCTTTTCTGGGCAATCTGCTGACGACGTCTGAACTTGGGTGTTCCCAGGGCTATTGGTCCGCGCCCAGAAAATGACAAAAACACATTGCGCAGCGTCGGCGTCGATCTGCCCATTGCCGCAGCGCAAGTCCTGTGTGACAAGCTGGCCAACAGGACCCCGGCCGGCGTCAAGTTCAGATTCGTATACTGCAGCTCAAAACACACAGAGAAGAGCAAGAAAACGCTCATGTTTACTACGGACACGCGGAAGCTGGCCAACGACTTGGAAAAGGGCATTGCAAACATCGTGACCAAAAACAAAGACACCTTCGAGGCGTACACTCTCCGTCCAGCCACTTTCGCCGCGATCAATGCAGCAACACAACCGGATGCGGCACCGGCTTCGAAAAAGCTTGTCAGCGGTTCGGGACACGGCCCTACTACTGTCATCGAGCCATCGCATGTGGGAAGGGCCATGGCCGTGGTTGCGAGTGATGGGTGGAAGGAGAAGATTGTCGAAAACGAGGCCATTATTAAGCTGTCCAACTGAATAGGAACAGTCCACCTATCACCCAGCTGGTGTGATTCCTGGTTGGACGCATAAGCAATCATGCGTGGACCGGGCTAATTGGTTACTATAGAGCACCTACTGTAGATGAGCGCGGGCCGAGGGTGGGACTTACACTGGCACCTCCCGTCGCTTCCATGCTGCTCGACACCAATACAGCTGAGTCCGGCATCCCAATTTCGTATCATGATGTTGAGTCTTGCGCATCGTGTGGTCTCATCCAATGACCTGGATCAGACGAGCCAACGGGGGCCCTACCGGGGTTTGCCGGGCACAGGCTGGTCTCGCGTCTCTCGCGTGCTCCAGCAGCGTAGCATTCTCCAGGGGCGCATGCAGCTGGATGGGGAATAACCCAAACTGCCTCTGGCCATGAGGTGGTGTCAGCGTCCCGGATTTTGAGTGCATACCTGTTGCGAAGCAACTAAGCGAGATGCTGCTGAATGTTGGTAACATCTGAAAGCAGCCTCGCTTAACGACGAAGGCGAAGGGACGGGTGCTCATGGTGACCCTCACCGTTATTGCGAGGCAGCCATTCCCACGCTGGGCAAAGGACCCTTGGCCCCACGTGCCCAAACGATGTGTCGCGTTGCAGAGCACGTCCCCAGCGTTGGTGTTTCAAGGCCGGGCTCACCCGTCTAAGTGCTCCATACACTCGCGGGCCTCTGACTGCGAAGCGACCAGACGGAGCAGCAGACGCGAAGGGTGACGACCAATCCGCCTGGATCATCGTTCATTCGTCAGGCACGTTGTAAAATGGCGACGTGGCCAGTGGTAACTACAGACGGCAAGAATCCAGATTCGTTGGACTGGTGTTTTTTGTACGTTGTCATGACTGCCACCGGCCTGCTCATGTAAAGCAAAGCAGCCTCTGGCCGTCCAATGCGCGGCACTGTGCTGCATACGAGAGAAGCTGCGCCCGCGGGTGCTGCCAGGGCGTGTTGGGGGGAGGGGGTTCGAGGCAACTGCGATGACAGCGGGAGTGACTCATGTGCTATGCATATACCATGCCGAGAGCGTTTCCCCAATTTCTTTTGCAGGATTTGAGACCGAGCTGGGGAGTGTAGCGGCTGCGGCGTGGCACGATGGCCCGGGTTGTGAACGTGCGTCCCATTGTCTAGGGTTGGGCGGCTAACACGTACCGTAAATTATAGTCAAGATAGCACAAGGGTATGCTTGTGCTGAAGGTATCATGACGGTGCATGAGTAAGGCCTCGTCGCGGCAGCTCTACTACGGCGTCTGGGGCAACTGCACTGCCGCCGCTGGAGTACCTTGCGTGGACCACGGCACGAGCCTCCCGGCGCCGACTGTATGTAGTTCTTGAACGTGAACGATTCTGAATACAGGTTTCTTCTCTCTAGGCTGGGCCAAGACCCTGACTCGACGGCTGAACCGTGACAAGGTTATCATCGCCGCCGCCGCCAGCCGAGACAATGACACAGGCGCGCAAAAAGACGAAGCCAAGGCCTTCGAGGCACAAAGACAGGTAGGTAATGGCCAGTGAGACATGCTTTCAAAGATGCAACAAAAAAACCCGATCGAGAAAGACGGGACGACTCTCCAGAGTTGTTTCCTTTTGAAAACAAAAAATACTCATGTGCAAATTTCCATGTACCGAGATATGCAGGCATATCAAATTACCTGCCATTCTGCCTTCCTCAGTAAGTAGGCAAGGAGATGAGAAAGAAAAGTACACAGAAACGCATATCCTTAGACAGACCTCGATCTGTGCCCTTAGCTGTTGATCCTGACGAGAGAAAAAAAACGACTTGGGGGAGAAAACCAAAGCGTGATGTCTCCTGTCCTGCCTGGTCTCGGCTTCTTCATTCGCAAAGTCCTCTTTCGGGAGGCTGTACATTTTCCCCTAAATGCAAGGTCGAGGAAGCAAGTGCCTCTCTTCTATTCCCCTATACAACATACCATGCATGAAACGCTGCTACAAACTTTTGCTGCTGTTGCTGCGGCACCATCTAAGCCTCGCCTCAGCCCACCATGCGGATGCGGCCTTCGATCACCGGTGCAATGACCCTCGTCCAGTCCACAGCGTAGTCACCGTCGCGAAGAGGCTCGCACACCTTTGACTTGACGCCGGCCCTGCGCGCCCAGCGCGCCCAGAACTTGCGCAGCAGCAGCACTTCCAGGTCCATGTCCAGGTCCTCGTCCGCCTCGCTGCTCCCTTTGTCGTCGTTGGCGGTGGCGGAGGTTGCTAGAGGATCGAAGTGGTCGTCGTCGTCTTCGTCAAGCGGCTTCTTTTCCAGGCCAACCCTGCGCCGCAGAAAGCCCTTCCACGTAGCGCCGGCGTCGGCGGCGGCTTCGTGCTCTGCCCGCAGTGGGTTCTGGAGGCCGAGCGTCTTCTCCGTGTCGCGAGAACGGGCGGGCGACAGCGGGACGCGCGCCTCCTCGGCCACCCCGACCCAGTGATCCGAGATGCCTTTCCACTGCCCGATGGTGCGCAGCGCCATAAAGTACTGTCGCAGCATGGCCGAGATGAGTATGCCGTTTTCCTCATCCACAATCTCTTCGGCCGTGCCGCCTTCTGACTTGACCAGCAGCGCAGTGTACCCATCTGCGTCGTTGAATTTTCGTCATCAGTCAGCCTCCGAGCCTGCGTCTGGGATTCTGTAGGTCCAACTCACCCTTTCCCCTGCCCATGTAACCCCTTGTGACGAGCACGTAGTCCGCGTCCGCGACATAAGGCTTGCCGCCTATTTGCAGCGAGTTCAGTCTTGTGCCGCTCGCCCTGCTGGGGTCGAATTCGAATACGATGTTCGACACTTGAGGGAATCTGCCCTCCTGCGCCGGATACGTCGATACGCCGTTCTCCAGAGCATCCCATATTGCCTGGCCCTTGACGCGGAGACAGACCACCGGGTCTTCAAAGGGAAAGCACGTCGTGATGTCCTTGATGCGCACCACACCTGGCGGGTAGACCTGGTCCCCGCGAATTGTCCCCGAAGCCATGATGGTGCAGTCTGCGTTGTGATAACGGCGCATGACGTCACACACAAAGTTTCCCAAGTTGGATTCTCGCAGCCGCACCGTGCTGAACCGCGCGTCGAGCGGCATTGCCGTCCAGCCGATGGGCTTGGCCAGTGACTTTTGCAATTTCGACGTCAAGTCTCCCACCAACTTGGCCGTTTCCTCGTCTTCAGCCACCTCTGACGTCACATCTCTTCGCCATATGTCAAAGTCCCATCGTCCCGTGCCGTCCTCCTTTCGCCTTGCCTCAATGTAACTCAGCTGCTTGAAGTCTGTCCCTGACCTGAGCACATGGGTGCCCTTGATGTAGCTGTGGCTGTAGTAGTGGTCATGACCGCCCAGGATGATATCGATGATGCCGTCCGTCTGCTCGGCCAGCTTATTGTCGTTTGGTTCTCGCATGTGGCTGAGGCAAATCACAATTTCTGCACCTTGGGCGCGGAGCTCTGGGACCAGCTCTCGAGCCGTGGCGGACGCCGACTTGTAGATGAGATCGGGCGGCAAGCTGTTGATTGTGGCTAACCACTCCCTCTCGCCCAGCCCAATGAGGCCAACTTTGATCCCATTGGATGTTGTGAGCATGTGCGTTCGCTTTGCATTGCCCATGGGAACATTTTCACCCAGAGCCGGATCCAGCACGTTGGCAATGAGCCAGGGGAACGTGCATCTCTCCGTCAGGTGGCGGAACTGTTTGACTCCAAAATCAAAATCGTGGTTCTGAGCAAGAGTCAGCGGCTTTCCCTTTTTCCTCCTTCTTCCTCCTCTATTTCTCCTTCTTTGCTCCCTGCTATCTTTCTTCTTTTCTCTTCTTGAAACTACGGTCGAGGCTGGGATTCATTCACTCACACCAACGCAGGCGCAGTCCGTTCCAATGGCATTGAGAACAGGCACCATGTGACGGCCTGGAAGACATCAGCTTGCTGACTGGCTGACTGACCGGCCCTATAGGTGGGAGATGGGGCGTGTACTACCCTTGGTCACGCTGCTCTCCAAGCTGGGGTTGAAGGCATCCCCAGAGAACATGGTGAGAACCTTGGACTGCCCGTCATACTGACTGCCTTGCTGATACTCTTTGCACAAGGTCATGAACCTTGCCAGCCCGCCCACAGGCTCCGCACTCGCCGCATCGACGTGATATACATCGTTGTAGTGCAGGAGCCTCAAGTCTGGGTCGTGACGGCCCTCCCGGCTCGCCCGGCCGGATGAGCACGTCACCTGCGGTGCCGAGCTGGGTGGTGCTCCTCTCTTGCTTGGCGTCATGGTGTTGAGGCCCGGGCGAGCATGCCGAGCGAGCGAGCGATGCGGCTAGGAGGGAGACTGCGATGTACGGGACAACCGGGCGCGACAATTGATCTAAGCTCGCGGTGCCTTCGCTGACGCTCTCGGGTTGGTCCGTGGCGCCGTCGCTTGCTGGTGTGTGCGTCACGTCACGAGAGCGATGAAGAGGCCAAGCAGGCGCGGACAAGCCTGCATAGACTCACGTGATGCATGAAGCAATGCAGACGCATGATGATGGCCGGCAAACAATTTGGCCTCGACGACAAACATGCAGTGCTGACGCCACGGACTTTGCCGACTTTTTCTCGTCAAATGGGCATTGGTGCACCATTTTCGTGCTCGTGTTCCCAAATTGTCGGACCGTTGCAGCGACTTGCGAAACCTTGCCGTAGGGTGGCACCCGTTTTTGGCTGGCTGGGGTCATTTCATTTGCAGCCACCTTGAGCGACTATGCGAATTGATAGAGCACTTTTAAGTATCCCTGACTTTGCTGTGTGCAAGCATCATGATCTCGTCTCTCAAACGGCCGAACAAGATAACATTCGTTGTCGGCCGCCGTGATAATCTATCCACGTCAGATTATACAATGGCCACTCGTGGACCACCAAGGTATCGAGCCGTAAAACAAGCAAAAGACGCTGGCCGAGGCTGACCCTTTCCATGAATGACGCGTGACTCGACGGCTCTCAGAGTTGTTTTCCTTTCTCTAAATGCATGATACCCATCCGTAAAGAGAAAGACGACAAGAAAAAGAGCATATCTCCACGGATGATGTCAAATGTCTACTACAGCCTGCTCTCGGGCTTCAGTATCACGGCACGAGAGTAAGATACGGTACGACAGAGTTCAAGTCACGACTTGTCCTACCTGTATCATCTCAGCATGGCTCGCGTCTCATCAAATGGACGCATCGTCGAAAGAAAAAGGCTCGCGACCCCATTTACGCATAACGGCGTCATCGTGGTCCATCCGGGAACCAGTCCGGGAACAAAGAGATCAAAATGGCAAAGCAAGCAGGAGCTTCTCTGCCGCCGTGCGTCGCCTCGCTGAGTCCTCTGCCCAGGCCTGGAGACGGCCTGACGGACTTCAGAACTTGGATGGCGAGCCGAGAGCTCTGCCCTAGCTAAAGGGAGCCGTGTTAGCCTTCCATTACCTCGGCAAACGAGCAAACATATTCTACTCCTGACAGGGAGAGAACGAGGCGGCCTCTGCTCGGCAGCGCAGGACTGGCGCGAATTCCGTGGGCAGATATACAACCAACGGTCGTTGGTACCCTCCTCAGATACCTCAAATGGGGAATGCAGGTACATTCGTTGCCAATTGGATTGCCTCATGAAGAAACCTTGCCTTTGGATGTGCGCAAATGTTATTCTTTTTTTTCTTTTCCAAAAATGTCACGGGGCCGCTAATTTTACTTGTCCATGCGCGCCGTCATTTCTCATGTTACATCACAATGCAGCCTTTCCTCTAGACTCAAAGGGTAGCAGCAGCGTCAAAAGTCCTGCAGCGATGAACAGCGCACCACTTGTGTAGACAGGAGCGGAGGTCTGGAGATTGGCAAACATGGCTACGATGGGCTGTCGAATTTGTCAGTATCAGCTACACGAGTACAAACATGCAAGAGGCCTATGCTCACCGCCATAATACCAAAGACTCGGTTGCAGGTCGCCGTCAGCGCATTTCCTGTGCCGCGCTGAGGCGTCGGGAAGATCTCCGGTGTATAGCCGTAGAGCACGGCGTACATGACGCTGCTGCAGAAGTTGAAGGCACAGTTCCAGCCAAGCAAAGCCGTACTGTTCAGGGCCGTCGTTGAGCAGTACAGGAAAACACCGGTCAGGACGGTGAACATGGAAAGCGTGCCTTTCCGTCCAATACGTGGCATTTCTACCAGCAGACCTCCGACGATGGCGCCGGGAACACCAAGGCATGAGATGATGAGGCTGTTGCGGTACGTGATGTACGTGCTCCCATCATCAAATTGGGCGCCCCTACTATCCTGTATGAACGGCAGAAACGCGTTGTACAGTGGATAGCCCAGGCCTATGAGGGCCCAGATCAACATCATGATGCCGGTGCTCAACGCCATCCGCGGAGTCGAAAACAGGGCTCGGACCTTGTCGGGATTCACCTTGTCCAGATATCTCTTCACGGCTGCCGATGTGTCCGTCTGGGCAACGTAGCCTCGGGACTCGCACGCCCTGAGATCTTCAACGGTCAAGCTCACCGTCTTGCCATTGCGTCGAGCCACTTCATGAATGACCTTGACGGCCTCCTCGTCGCGACCCTTGCCGACCAGATATTTGGGTGACTCATAGATGCTGAAGAGGACAAATCGCGCAACAAACATGAGCAGGGTCAGACCGCCAATCGTGATCAGAAAATATCGCCAGCCCATGTTATCGCTGCGCAGGCACGGCTTCCTCTTGCTGTCGCAGGTCAGGTTGCCCAAGAGCGGCCAGGCCACCAAATTCGCAATGACCTGGGCGATGGCCCAGTCCAATGAAAGGATGGTGAGGAGATACTGATGCGACTGGGGCAGAAATTCCAAAAAGATGGCGGAATCAACCGGCAGGTTGCCGCCGACGCCAAACGACCAAAAAGCCGCAAACACTCCCGCAGCAGCGAAGTTGGGGGAGCCAGCGGCGATCATGCCCCAAACAGCCGTGAGACCCAATGTGAGATTGAAGCCCCATTTGCGACCAAAGATGTCACACCCGAATCCCCAAAACACGGCACCAGCCAGGAGCCCAATGTTTTGCGCCAGTGTGAGAAGCGGTGGCCTGGAAACATCGAATTCTGTTGTGACGGGCCTGAGGATCAGCGACGTGACAATCGGCCAGAGGTTATCGCTGGCCCAGCCAAATCCGACAACTATGAAAAGCTGCCATTGATACCACCCCATGCCGATATCGCGAATCTGTTTCCCGGCGCGACACACCGTGTGAGCACAACGAACAGCAACAGGGGGCAAGGAAACACTGATACGTACGGCGCGATTCAGAAGCCGTGCCTTGGCTTCATACACCGGGTCCAAGGCCCCCTTGGGAATGATGCCCAAATCATCGTCACTGGGTGAGATGCTGCTTATGGAGTCGTCATGCGGATGCGTATCAGTTCCACCGTAGCCCATGGTGAGCAGAGGATGACAATAATGCCCTGGGATGGCGAGAGGAAGCACTGCTGTACAAGTAGTATGTAGCAGACTGGCAGACCTCAATTTTGGCAAGAAAAGTCTGTCACTGCAGTACGCACCATCCTCGGCAGATGCCCATTTCGGGCAACGTGACAGCTGGGGTCGGACATTATGTAGTCACGTCACGTAGCCTTCTTCATAGGCAAAGTAGGACACATGGACATGGGGAAAAGCGGGCTTGCTGTGAGGTAAAGGTGTCCATCCGCGCGCGATTCCACAGACAGACGCATCACCGACCAACTGCTGCCCTCAGAAGGGCGAGGATGCGATGGCGCAATACCTGTATTGAGGCTACGCCGGATCCTCATTGGCTCATCCAGCTCTAGAGCCAGTGGCAGCATGGGCCCTAAGCGAACGACGGACGCGCCACGGCAGCGCTACTGTACCGTCGTGGTGCTCAGCTTGCCGGTGGAGTTTGCCCGCCTCTCCTCTGATGACAATGGATTTGGGGCGTCAAATCTCCCGACAGCGCGATGAGTAAGCCGCCGACCGTCATGATACAGTACTAAAAGTATGCAGCTTTGATCACGGGTCTGACTGCCAGGCAGCCAGGCCATCGGATTCGCTTATCGGAAGGAACTGGCAAGTGGCTGCGCAAGCTCACAGGCAATACATGTGTGGAATTGTGCACAAGATATGAGTGGGTGCCGATCAGGCAGATGCGTGTGAGCAACGCACCGGTGGGAGCTGGTTCCTTCCCGATGCCGAGCACCTGCTGCAGAATATGGCAGGCAGGGCATCAGCTGGCCTCGGCGCTTGCAGCTGGGATGAGGTAGTCAGCACGTCATCATTGATTGCATCATGATTCAGAATCAGCTTGAAGGCATCCGGGACATCGCCAGCTGCTTTTCCGCGGAAAGGGGCTTTCCGTCAGCGATGAGGCCTCGCGATTCGAAAAAGATGATGAGAAATAGGGGGAAAGGAGCGAATTGCTGGCGAAGCAGCTTTCTCCATGCCCCCCCCCCCCCCCCCCCGGG